>JAQQSV010000803.1:46743-93386 GCA_028646515.1 Pseudochirops corinnae
GTCTCTATAGCTGTAGGTAGCTGGTGCATCAAGAAGCCTGACTAATGCCCAGTGAAACTCGTGTCTTTGCAATGTATTTCAACTGGTGAAAAATGATCAGGGAGAGCCCTGGGAAGGCAATGGGGTGTGGTGCAATGAGCACCAGACTGTCAGTCAGGATAGTTCAGTTTCGATTCTACTATTAACTTTGCCACATCAGCTCACCTCTGAGTCTGTTTGTTTATCTATAAAATAAGTAGGCTGCACTAGATGATGAGGTCATTTTTTCTATCATTTATAAAGCATGTTTTTCTTATAATTTTGTAAAGTAGGCCGTGTATCATTCCTTCTTTATTGATCAAGAAATTGAGACTCAGAAAGGTATGTTAATGGTTACTGGAAGTAGTAGGACTCCAACTGAGGCCCTGTGTCTTGTGGTTCCAGATTCTTTGCTCTTTATTTACGTCACCTCTGAGGTCCAGTCTTGCTTTACAATCCTGCCTGGGGTCTATGCTGAGATCTGCCACAAGCTAGCTATGAGGCCACAGTCTCACCTCATATTCACTCCCTTAGAACTTCTAAGCCAGAAAAGTGAATGCAATCTTAGGCTACATTTATTTGTTTGTTTGTTTTTTTGCTTTTTGGAGAGGGGAAGGCAGGGCAATTGGGGTTAAATGACTTGCCCAAGGGCACACTGTTAGTAAGTGTTAAGTGTATGAGGCTGGATTTGAACTCAGGTCCTCCTGATTCCAGGAGGAGCTCTATTCACTGTGCCACCTAGCTGCCCCTTAGGCTACATTTAAAAAGGCTTGATTTCCAGAACTACAAAGGTGCTCACTTTGTTGTACTGTGCTCTGGTCAGACTACCTCTGTCCAGTTTGGTGCCACATTTTCAGGGCATTGATAAGCAAGTGACTACCTAGGATATTAACCAGGCAAGTGGATAATCTCAAGATTATTTGAAGGTTGGCTGAAAGAACTAGGGATGGATAGGCTGAAAAAAAAAAGAGTAAAACACAACACAATGATTGTGTGTGAATATTTAAAGGACTGTGATGCAAAAGAAGAATTCCACTTGGTAGGCAGCTAGGTCACATAGTGGATAGAGTCTTGATATGGAAACAGGAAGACCTGAGTTCAAATCTAGCCTCAGACACTTATTACCTGGGTGACCCCGGTAAAATCACTTAACCTCCATTTGCCTCAGGTTCCTCATCTGTAAAAAGGGGGTCATAATAACAAAGTCTACCTCAGCGTTATTCTGAGGATGAAGTGAGGAAATGTCTGTAAAGCAGTTGGTAAAACTTGAGGTGCTATAGGAATGTAAAATTATTATTATTTTTATTATCTTTAATTCTGCTAGACCCTTGGGGGCAGAACTATGAGCAATGGGCAAGTTATAGAGAATTAGATTTGCTGGATGTCAAGAAAAGCTTTCTAATGATTAAAGTTATCCCAAAGTGCAGCGGGCTCCCTTGGGAGGCAGTAAGGTCCCTCTCACTGAGCTTCCTTACTACCCTAAGATCCTATGATTATACTTTTTATTTTCTTACATATGACACAGGAAAAGGGAAATACCTAGATGCCTATATAATAATAATGCTGTCACTTTGCATATCATCAGAACGCAATTTTTCCTTTCACATACAAACACTGACATATTATGGAAGTATCCACTTCTGGAAATTAAACTAAAAGCTATCTTTTCAAAATGTTTCATTTTTCATTTTGGGCATATCCTGGGGGTCCCCAAGACAAAATAGAAACAAGTGATGATGAATAAATAATAGAATAATGTTACTTGATGCAACATGGCCACACATAGCAATGAATGTCATCTAGTGGAAAAGAAAAAGGATGTACAAATGAGAAGCTGTCTAGGAATAAAAATGCTCCTTGTGTATAAGAAAGGTTTTAGAGATTTAGGACCTGGATTCTAATGATATCTCTGCTACTTGCTGTGTGTGTGACCTTGTATAAGTCACTTGAGTTTTTCAAGCCTCAGTTTCCTCATCTATAAAATGAGAGTTGGAACAGTTGACCTCTAAGGCTCCTTTCAACTCTATGATCCTATGTCTATGATCCAAATCATTTATCCTTTCATTTATTTCAGCACATTCCACTCCCCAAATCCCTTTAGGTTGAATTTCAGCATATCTCTACCCATTTTTCTGCCAAAATAACCCTTTCCTACTCTTCAGTTCAATTCAGACTTTGTGACGCTACTCTGACATCTTTCTCCATCTACATCTGTCCTTCAAACATGTGAGAAAAGCAAAATCTGATGACTGGTTGTTTCCTATTATTTTCCACAGGAAGGTCTCAAATGAGACATCTGTGGGGCTCAAATG
Source organism: Pseudochirops corinnae (assembly GCA_028646515.1). Lineage (NCBI taxonomy): Eukaryota > Metazoa > Chordata > Mammalia > Diprotodontia > Pseudocheiridae > Pseudochirops > Pseudochirops corinnae. Next base: position 49,074 of record JAQQSV010000803.1, read on the forward strand.
GCTGAACTTTTCTAACCATGTGGCATATAGGGTAGAGGGAAACAGGATGATCAAGTGGAAAAAGACTAGATGAGGCACCAGGAGACCTGGTTCAGCTCACCTTTCTGTCTCAAGTTCAGAAAAACTTGGTGTGATTTGAGGGACACCTACCTAAAAGGTTATCTATTTCCTGACCAAAGAAATGTTCCCAAACAGCCTGTTCTTCATGCCTGAAATTCCCAGCTCTGATGTTTTCTGGGAGAGAGGACAAATTAATTAGCAATATATTAACAGGAGCTAGTTTATCTGATTAATCTGTAATCACCCAAGGAAAATATCACCTTTGCTTCAGTATTATGGGAAATAATCTCTGGACAGATTCAGGGTTCTAGTCTAGCTCGGCCACCAACTTGGTGAATGAACTTAGACAAATCACCTAACTTCTTTAGGTTTTTTCTTTTAATCTATAAAATGATATTTTTGGTAATCTCTAAAGTTTCTTCTTATTCTGCAATTCTCTGAAAATATATAAGGGAGAGTTTAATTGCAACATGGGGAGATTTGTGGTCCAGATGGGATTGTACTGTATGAGACTTTAGTTAACCAAGCAATAATGGAAGGGGGAAATAAAAACAAAAACTAGATACCTAAGGAAGCAGCTAGGTGTCTCAGTGGATAGAGTAAAAAAAGCCTGAATTCAAATCTGACCTCAGACGCTTACTAGCTCTGTGGTCTTTGGCAAGTCACTTAACCTCTGTTTGCCTATATCCACTGGACAAGTAAATGGCAAACCATTCCAGTGTCTTTGTCAGAAAACCCGACAAACAATATTAGCATGCTATGGTCCACAGGGTCATGAAGAGTCAAATACAACTGAATGACTGAACAATTTAAGGAAAAGTAGGTATAAAAAATGAGGAGGCCTGGAAGGGCATTGAATCACAATAATATTCATATTGCTTTTAAAATTCACAAATTGTTTCAGGTACATTATAAAAGAGCTCGTGCAGTAGATGGATTCCAAGTTAGGAAGACACAGGTTCAGAATGTAACAGACACACATTGGTTTTGTGTCCTGGAAAAATCACAACTTCTCAGAGTCCCAGGCAAAACACTAAGATTATAAATTGAAAAGTAATTGCTGGTTTGCATTGTAGAAAGTTTCCTTACTGGGACAGATTCAAATCTCCTTTAAACCTTGAAATGAGCTTGAGATCAGTACTATAGGTATTATTATTCCTATTTTTACAGATGAGAAGACTGAAGCTCAGAATGGTTTAGGTTGCTTATACAGAATCCTCTTCCTTCCTTCCTTCCTTTCTTCCTTCCTTCCTTCTTTCCTTTCCTCCCTCCCTCCCTTCCTTCCTTTCCTCCCTCCCTCCTTCCTCCCTCCTCCTTCCCTCTCTCCTTCATTCCTTCCCCTACTCTTTGTCCTTTTTTTTTTTCTTCCTAAATACTAACCTTAACTCCAAATCACCCAGGCTATCATCATTGGCTAACAAGTCTCAGGTCAAGCCCTCCTAGGTCATCGTTTGGACTCTGATTGGCTCAGAATGAATGTAAATAGCAATTGTTTCTATTTTCACCAGAAATCCTGAGGATCTTTAAAGAAGACATTCTCTGCCTTCTTTCTTATTAAGCATTAATCACTGAATGGGCACAGTCAAACTGAGACCTGTTAAAGACCTTAGCTTGAAAAGGCCAAGATCCTCCATTGCATCCTGGACCATCTCCAGTCATCCTGATCTTTATCTTGCCACTGGGCCCAGATGGCTCAGGAGGAGAAAGTGAGGCTGGTGCCTTTCCCAGCTCTACCTCATTTAAATTCAATTCGCTTGTATGTCACAGCATCACCTCTCTGATGTCATGGTCCTCTTTGAGAATGAAGGACAAACAACAATCCTGACTCTCAGGTTTAACACTCTTACCACAAGTTTAACATCTTACCACACTAGATTGGCTCTATTTCAATCACTCTTCCTTTTTAGAGATTAATTCCAGTTATGGATTCTAGTAGACTGTCAGTCTTACAATAACACATGAACTTCTTTCTCTCCCATTCTTTATCACTAAAAGGTAGTACCGTATAGTATGGAATGAGAGAATCTGGATTCAAATTCTACTTCTGTCAATAAGGTGTCATTTGGGCACCTGTGTCATTTATCCTCTTTGGGACTTGGTTTCCTCATCTCTAAAATGAAAGATTTGAACCAGTTGATGTCTATGATTACTTTCAGCTCTATGATTCTCTAAACAAAAGGGATAGGTCTGTATTTTACTCTGGGTCATCTACCTTTACTCCATCTCAAGCTGTAGGTACTCTGGAGCTGTGTTCTTTACACTGGAGCATTTAGCTTCCAAGAATTTTTTTTTTTAACCACTGTAGGGAATTGTATTAAGAAAATAGTTTACTGGCATCTAGACAGGCTCCTGCTCCCAGAATTTGGCCAAGTTACTGAAAATAAGTATGTAAGGGGAAGAGGTTAACTGGTGGCAGGGGATGGCAGGGAAGACATATTAATAAGTCTAATGGAAGTAAAAGGACCAGATAGGGAAACAACCACAATGCTTCCCTTCCATTCATCAACTACCATCGCTTCCCACCTTCTACCCATGCTGACTATAGATACCTCCACTCTCCTAGTAGGGCCACATTATTAGCAAGGCTGGACGAGGATGGAGGCAAAAACACTACTCTCCTCTTTCTTCCTCTTTACTCTTGAGGCAGGCAAAACTGTGCCTTTGGAGTGCTGCACCAATTACTTTTTTTTTTTTTTATTTTATTTTTTATTTCTTTTTGGAAGGCAATTGGGGTTAAGTGACTTGCCAAAGGTCACACAGCTAGTAAGTGTGTCAAGTGTCTGAGGCTGGATTTGAACTCCAGGGCCCGTGCTCTACTCACTGCACCACTTAGCCGCCTCATGCAGCAATTACTAAAGTGGGCAACAGGGAATGTAGCAGAAAGTATTGCACTTGTAATCAGATAACCTGAGTTCAAATCCAAGCCCCATTAAGTCACAGCTTCTTTAGGTCTGTTTCCTCATCTGAAAAATAAGGGATTGAACTAGACCCCAAGTTGTTTTTTTTTTTCTAATTTTAATTCTATAAACTTAGATCTTTATTTCAGTATCATAAATGTCTCATCCCCTCTGGTTCTACCATATTTCTTTTCCCAAGAGTTGTTCTTACCTGAGGTTATGAACTTTTAAAAGTGTAAACATTGAACTATTTCAATATGATTGATTTCCTTTGTAATCTTACATATTTTATGTTACACATTTAAGAACATTATTCTAAGAATGGGTCTATTTTACCCAATAGTTCATGATTTAAAGGGTTAAGATACCCTGCATTACAAAGCCCATAGTCTCTTTGCCCAAGCTGGTGGAAGAATCTTGCCTAAAAGCTTATCTATCACATTCTATGCCCTCTTCACCCCAATTCATCCCATTATTTTGAACTTTCTACTTAACTGTCTTTGTGTTGATGGAAGCTGTCAAGTATGGTCAAATATGCCCAGTAATAGCTGGGGACACCTTTTTTTTCTTTCCCATTTTAAGGCTAGATTATCTCACACTGGAGACTTTTAGGTATGTGCAAAACAATCATTTGACTTTTCAAGAAAAGTAACGTATCAGGGCCTGTTTAATGTTATGGAATGAATGACTTGAGACTCCCTTCAGTCTTATCCTCAACTGCTAAATCTGTGGGAAATTTTTATTTACCAGAAAAAGTCAATATTTTCTCCCTTAACCACACGCCTATCACATTCTTCACAAGGGGGCTGGCTTTGAATATGCTCCTGGTTCTGCCAGCTCGGGTCAGTCCTTTAAATTCTTGGGGTCACATGTTCCTCATGTGTATAATGAGGAGGTTGGGTGATCTCTGAATCCTCATCTTCTTCCCAAGTGACCCAAGTTTTTTGAAAGAGTCCATATTGCCAGAGGTTCTTTTCCTTAAAACATTTGTCTTATGAACTTAGCACTTTACCATGGCCAGCTCATGCTGTGGCTGAATGAAACAAGGTGGAGATGCCCTCCACAGGGCTCCCATAGGAGACCAGAGCAGAAGACCTTTTGCATCATTTGTAAAAACATCAGTCAGGGCATGGCATACTGTCAAAATTCAAGTCTCAGCAACATGTTTTGCATCTGGGACTTTACAAAACCCATAAAGAATGCTTTCTTTAGCCTTTCTGGGGGCCACTTGAAAGTCAGATTCACTCTCAAAAACCTTGGCTCAGAAATTACATTTTGCTTTATTTCTACCCAAGCCTATTGACTGATGGATAAAAAATTCTAGCCAATTTTTCTTCTTTTGGAAAAAAAAAATAAAAACTACCAGTCTATTTGAAATCATTTTAAGAATTTTAATCATAACAAATGTTTTAACAGTTGTCATAAAATCAACATTACCACATATACAAAGGACAAGACATCAGTCTGGCATACAAAAATACCATATATTAAAATAGGAGTCAGTGAAAGAAAAAAAACAGGACTTTCTAAGACACCATCTATGACAGATAAAGCAAGCAAAGAATGCTTTTAAGACATTCAGATTTATAAACAGCAGCTTCATATCCCCTTTACAAAGTCAATATTTGGCAACATTTGGACAATACTTCTACACAGCCCGGCAGCTCATATATCTGTAGGACTACTTAGCCCTTTAAAGAAAAGCTTCTAAAATAAATTATCCCCATTATTGCAAATGAAACATGTCACAGACTGAGTTAACAGCCTCTGAGCAATATTAATCTAAGTTATTTGACTGGAATATCATCAACTGGAGAAAGCTAGAGAAGACTAGGGAACGAACCTACAAATGGAACAGTGACTCTTTGAGACTTAGGGTGGAAGTTTGTGTGGCCTTGAACTGGAACCAATTTCACACCTGCATATGACAAATGAGCAAAACATATACAAGTAGTAGTCAATATGTGAAACAAGAGAAAAAAGAAAACTGAACCTCCAGAAGTTAAAAAGTAAATGTTTCCTCAAATCCAATTGCAATTATCTCTTTAAGTCAACTTATGTATCCAAAGGAACATGTAATAAGCAGTCCAAAGGATGCTGGGGTTGTCTGTATTTTTCAGTACAATTTGCCTTGGTCATATGTCTGAAATTGCCAGGGTATTAGCAACCTAAAGATAGAAAATCTCTACAAAAGGGGCCCGATTTGAATTTAACTCCCTTTTTGATTGCCAGAATAACTCAAATCCTCTCAGCTTCTCTATAACTCAAATCCTCTCAATCTTGCCATAGCTAGCACATTCTGAACATGCTGTTCATTTTCAAGCCATTTAAGATACTGTTGAAACAAAAGGGTTGTTGAAAAGAAGCTTATGTCCTGTCTAGTTCATTACTGGTTTTTCTGTTTCCCACAATGAGTTTTACTAGTCATCTTGGAATCTCACAACTACAATTTTTGTTTTAGCCATCATTACTAGACTTTACAATTTTGAAGAATTGGCTTTCCTTCTCCAAGGGTATCTCCCCACACACCGGCATTTGGTAAACTATATGCCACAGGGCAAATTTCTGAAAAATCACTCAAAAAATACTGAAAGCACAACATAAGGGTAGCTCCATCTTGCTAATTGTTGCTAATAAAAAATATAGCACAGATAGCACCAAACTGATCTCACTGAAGAGGTACCTCTCTCCGATCTGTTTTACCTTCCACTCCTCTTTTTCGCACTAGTATTATCTACTGCTGATACTTAAGGATTGTTTAACTCTAAATTTCAAACCAAAAACTGAGAGCCCCTTTGGAAACAGTCCAGGACACCACAATAACCCATATCCCTGGGGATGTGCTACAATATGAATACATTTTATTTCTTCCTTGGACCACTATTTCTGTAGCTTATCATAATGCATTTCAGGGTAACGACCTACGGGAGAGGGATTTGGCAAAAAGAGCCCAAGTACATAACATCCTTGAGAATATGAAGAAAAAAGTCACACTGTGGCAAACTTCAAGAGTTCTTGAATATTTTGCCTGGTATATTGCAAAGTGACTGCCCATAAAATATAATAAATAGTAACACTAACAATACCTTTGATTTCAAGAATGCAGTATTTTCCAGAGAGCTCAGGACCCGCGCTTTACCATCGTGATGTCTTTGACATAAAAACACAACATAGCAGGGCAAACTCTGAAATGCACTTTTATAAAACAATGGCCTCTCTATGTGAGGTAAACTTTAAAAGATCAGTCATACTTTAGAAGTTCAAAAGTCATGCACTGCCATCTTCATTGAAAAGTCCAAAAAATAACAAGCCACTTAGGAGGCAATGGATTAAATCCCCAAAGTAGTTATACTCTGTCTGCATTGATCAATGGCTGCTATCCCCGAAAATGTGTACAATATGACCGAAATCTCCACAAACATGTAATAGATGTGTTTTTATTACATACCCATTCCCTGCAGTTGGTGAGTCAATGATATAGCACATGATAATTAGCTAATAAATTATCTATACACCCAAACTCATTGAAGTACATACAATCACAACCTGGTTAAGTACCACATTTACATCAGGATTTAACACATAACTAGCAGCACATGACTAAAAACAACTAAAAACTTTTATGTAGATGTAATTTATAGCTTTTACAGTACATGGAACTAAATAACAAACATGTATTCTGATGCTTAGCTATGTAAAAAAAAAATCAATTTAATTTTCACTAATATAATTGCCAAAAATGTTTTGAGATTTTTTTTAAAAAGTGTAAGAGCATGACTGCCAATGTATATCCTTAAAAATACACATCCTCATGACTTCTTAAACTAAATAATAAGCCATGTTTTACTTTTGTCATTCAAATGTAAAATCCTGGTTAGATTAAGGGCACTGATGAATAGGGCGACCAGTAGCCACTACTATTACAAACAGGCAACCCATCAAATATTGGTACTCTTTGTTCAAGAATCAAAGGTCAGCTGGTTTGTTTCATCTATTTACACATTTCACCTGGTTCAACTATTTACATATTTTTGTCTCCCTATTAGACTAGAAGCTTCTAGAGGACAGTGACTATTTTGTTCTTGTGTCTGTATTCTTGGCACCTAACACAGGTGACTTGAACACAGTAGATGTTTAACAAAAGCTATTTTTAAATTTCACTATTCAAAGCAGTTCAAGCTTCAGTCTAAGTGAAATTTACTACCGGGAAGTAAGGATTTGGTAAGAAACACAAGGTGGAGTTGGAGAAGACATGGATAAAGGGAATGAGAAAGGAGTGGTGATTTCTTAACTAGTAAGTGATAATTAACTCTGTTCTTGTTTGTTAATAATAAAAGATGGCATAAAGTACCCCAAAGGAAAATAAACCAAACACTCAGGAACAAAAACAAAACAAATATTTAATGAAGTGGGGAGGTGGCATTTATCTGTTATTTTCAGAAATGTACTTCTAAATATCATTGTTCATTAGAAGTATCAAGTGTTTGTTCAAATAAGCTGTTCAGGTGAAACAACAAATAAGACACCGAGTTCCTGACACTAACTAGCTATATGAGTTTAAAGAAAATTATTTGACTTCTGTAAATTGACTTGGTTGAGGCTGCAGTGGATATCCCTTAAGGTCTTAAAGCTACAAAATCCCGAAATTATTATTTATACATCACTGTTTATATACCTTTGTGAAGCTAATGTCCCACTTAAATATCAACAAAATCAGTATCTGTTCTGTACAATTCAAAAGGAAACCAAGAGAGGAAGTCAATTCCTACTAGAGGACACAGACAAGAGTCTTGCTCTTCTCTTTTGAAAAATAAGTCATAGAAAAAAAAGACTCAATTCAAAGGGGAAAAAACCAAATGCTTAGAATTTTCATTCTATTTCAGGTAATAAAAATATTAGCCAATTTTTACATAAATATTATTACTCTGAAATAGAGTGTAAAGTGGTGTAAGGAAAATATCCTTTAAACATACATGAGACCTAGAATTACCACACTGGATAGCCTTTGAGGGAAGAGGCTGGTCTTCATATAGGGATGAATAAAATGACATATGAATCCTTGTCTTCTGATTTAATTACCATCATCCCTAGACTATTTGATTTTGTCCTTTGTTAGTCACCTAAGTATTTCTATAGTTAAGTTTGGGGTTTTTTTTGGAAATTAGATGACTTCCTTAGGAAGAATCAAGTAGATTATGAGAATGTAGTAAAGAAAGGAATTTATTAGTAAACCAAAGGGAGGTTACAAATCCTAAATTCTTTCAGAGAGAAATGAAATATAAACCTGAATAAAGTCCCCTACTTAGTCCTCTCTTTAAAATGCAAAATAGTGTTTCAGTTTGGCATCTGAAAATTTATGTATACATACACATCTACATACAAATATACACAGGCAACCCCAGCACAATCACATCTAGCTAGTAGCTTTTGTTTTGTTTTATTTTTACTTTTTTTGAAGGGGGAAGGGCAGGGCAATTGGGGTTAAGTGACTTGTCCAAGGTCACACAGCTAGTAAGTGTTAAATGTCTGAGGCTGAATTTGAACTCGGGTCCTCTCGACTTCAGGTCTGGTGCTCTATTCACTGCACCACCTAGCCAGCCGCCCCACAGTTGGTAGGTTTTAAAGGATAATCAATACAACTAAAGATCTTTTCTATTAAAACACTGCAGGAAATGTTAATTCTTGAATTCTCATACAGACTAGAGTTAAATGCATCTTATTAACACATCAATGCACCTAGAAGTGGGGAGAAAGGAGAAAAGTGAGATGAGTAGGTTGTCTTACTCATCCATTAGATATTAATCTGGGGGCCACAAAACTCTGAAACAATTTCACATCATACACCATGCACAGCTTGTAAGCCAAAACATTTTAGAGCTATTGCTTAGTAACAATAGATTTAGCAGAGATATCACACATTTGTCTAATATGCCTTTTATCACACTGTGGTTCAAAAATCCCACATATAGAAGCGTGATAGACATTAAAAGCTTCTTTTATCATTTGTTGATGCAAACTAATTAATAACCACAGAAGAGACATCAGTGAACCTTCACCCTTAAATCCTTTAAATATTTGATTTTAAATCCATTGACAGCCCCAAGAGGAAAATAAGTGGGATTTTCAACTATGTATTACCCAGTCTTTAACAAGGACTAATGCCTCATAGCTCAGTCTCAAAAGTGCAACTGCATAAATAATGTCAATATGATTAATCAGTACATGATTACAGCTCCTGCTGTAACCCATGATTTAAATCAACCTCAAGTTTAATTTTGTAGTTTTTCATTTTGTTTATAGAAACCTAAATAAACATCTTACAATTTTCTAGTCATCTGGCATTAGCGTTTTGACACAGAGAACTCTATCATCACAACTCATGGCTTCTACAATTGGCCATATCTACCATTATTAAAAAAATATGCTGTGGGCTTTTTGGTTGAAAATTTTACTCTTGAATTGAGTCTTCTTTTGCTAATACTGTATTCATATCGAGTGAGGTTCACTGATAAAAGAACAAACTTCATGCTCTTGATTGCTGAATATTTACAAAACACCTAAAATCCTTTACATATCATTTAAACATTATAAAAATGACTAGTAAGCAATTTAAAACCTTATATTTCAGAATCACATCATTTGACAGTTTTCTTTCAATTCATTTATATATCACCAAATAAACCCTCTTCTGTCTTCCAGAGAGGAAAAAGCTAAAAGTGAACACATAAATCTACCTAAACCAAACAGAGAACAGCTGGTGAGTAAGTGATATGTATTACCACCAAAGTCAAGATGGTGCCATCAGAAATCCAGGAGAGCCCACCTATGGAAAAAATAGGCAGGTGAATATGAAAATAAACACTCTCTGCTTCTTTTTCATCCTGCAATGAAAGGAGTGAAAAAGACCAGAATCAGACCTGAGTTCTCTTTCTGCCTCTGTGTAAAATGATTTCACACCTCTCTGGGTCTCTGTTTTCTCAGTTGTAAAATAAGGAGTTGGGAATAAATGATTATGACTGATTCCTACTAGTCCTAACATTCAATCCTTTTCAATCCATTCGAATTTGTATTGGTGTGAAGATCTCTGTGTATGAAAATCTTGTCTTTTAGTCAGCTGATGTGGGGAGGGAGTAGAAGGTGTAGCTGTGTACAGGATGTATCAATGGTAAATATCACAGCATAAGTTAATTCAAATACAGGAGGTTAAAATGTATTTCTGTAGGCCCCTTATCTTTTTTTTAAACACCTCACGTCAGAAATGAAAACTAACAATACACAGGTACACTAATAACTTCAAGCAGAATCCACTTTAAAAAAATTCATGAGTAATAAGAATTTTCTTAATCTCAATTTTTCAAAGCTGAATAAAGTAGCAAGACCAACAATCAATCACAGACTGAATTAGTTTCACACTGTTTAAGTGCAAAGTCAGAATTAGATTGTTAAGTATAACTTTCTTGAATAATTTTGATTGCTGGGTCTCATATTAAAAAACATAGAACATCCGAGGTTAAAGTGTAGATTGAAGTCTAAGGTAGCCTACTTCACACAAGCGGAGTACTAGATCACACATGATACTACAAGGTGGTTCATTTCTACCTACTATACACAAACACATTTATTTAGTCTCCAACATTTACAAAAATATGGCACAGCTTAAAATAAGTGTGTAAAGATCTTTTGAAATGTAACATTTTTTTAAAAAAGAAAAAACGCATTTTCCAATTTACTTATGCAATAGAAACTAGCAAATGGCTAGGCTAGAAATTTAGGTCAGACATGCATTACAACATACTGGGAGAGTATGAGACATTGACACTAACTCAATAGTATATTGTGTTACATAATAGAGGATAGTGTTGAGGTAATATGATATCTAAATTATTAATACCACATAATTCTCAGATTAATTGCTGCATAATGCCCAATGAGTTATACAATATAGCATTTTAACCTAATTTCTTGTCTTTCCAAATGAATTTCCTACATATCAAGAAAAAGAATTGGACAGATTGTTAAGGAGACATTGATACTGAAATAGTCACACTAATTTCCCCTAATATTATCCTTTTGGGGTTATTCCTACGTCTTCTCTCAGATCAACTCCACTGCATTGTTTTATATAGTTTTAATGTGCGGAGAGATAATACTTAAATAACTAAATACAAAAAACGAATTTGTTCCATAATTTTACAAACTACATTTCAAATATGGTTATTAGGGACCTGCCTGTCAGTTTCTATTTCTCCTCATTTTCCTTGGTTCAATGGAACTTGATATTCACAAGTTAAATCCTACCCATATGCTATTTTATTTACCAAACTCACTTACATTATATTGCCAAGTCTACAGGTTGTTTTTTTTGTGTGTGTAAGGAAAAAAAAACAGCAATGGACAGAAATCCATCATTTAATATTAAATCCTAATTCATAGGGCCATGTGAGATAAAATACAGTGAATTTTTTCATTTCAAACAGGAATGTATGAAGCTAAATTAGCTTGCTACTTTCTCAACATGGAGATGCCTTCTTCTGCATTGACACTCCTCTATTTTTGTACCAACAATGAAAAAAAATATGATTCCAAGTAGCTTTGTCACCTTGTCAACGACATCTTCCAAAGAACCATCCCATAGTATGTATTCATCCATAAACCCAGATCTGTCATCAGCTGAACACACTCATCACCATGTAACATTCTGAGAAAAAACGAAAATATCTAGTTTTTGCCATACCTCCAAGCCCAAACTCAAACACAGGAGAAGAGGATCAAGGTGACACGTGCGCACTTCTCCACAGAAAGGATTCTGTTTTCCCATGATGTAACTTCTTGACAAATTCCCCTCCTGTCCATAAAGGTCTAGCATCCCAAATACTTCCTGAAAAGTTTTTAAAACCTGAGGTAAATAAAACACACAGGTGTGTGCACATGCACACACACATATTTACACTTCTGATTCTTATTTTGCAAAATGGCTTGGCAGGAGAAAAAAAAAAAGATATGCAAATTTTCTGCAGTAATAAATCTTTCCTTCCTTGCTATTTGTTTTATTGCTTCTCTGTAGGGCTTTGCACTTTGACAAACATATAACTTTAACTACAGGTAAAGACAAAAGGATAGTGCATGACAAACACATCACAAACGAAACACTCCCCCCCACCCAAATATTTGCTCTGAAAAACTATAGTCCATTTAACTTATTTTAATTTAGGTGCAATTCCAAAGGTATAAAAATGCCTTATCAACTAAATCAAGACTGAGTTCTTGTTTTAAACAGTTTCCATCTTGTTTAAAAAAAAGAAAAGGAAACCAGCATTGCATACCTGTTACATTGATTCTCATGTTTAATTCTACTTCTATACATAGCATTTTGATTTTAATCTACTGCATTTAGAGATCACATCATATATACTTATACAGTATAACATCTAGGTAGAATATGTTTTAACATGATAAAATCATAAATTACAGTTCATTTAATAAATTATTACGGTGATGCATGCAATCTCCTTCCAAGCTGTGACCATCACTCAGTACAGTTTCCCCTGTATCTTGCTGAGAGGTCCTGCATTCTGCCTTTCAGGTTTATCTTCAGATAATTAAGTGGCTTACCCAGTGCCCAGTGCCCTGCACCAATTGGTCAGTGTTGCCGTATACACCTCACTGTGATCCCATTACCAATACCTTCTCAACCCCTAAGTTGGCAGACACGTGGAATTTCAATCTGTGGCTTCCTCAGCCACAGGAGATCACAGTGAAGCGCTTAGAAATGCAAGACATGTTGTGCAGAACAATGCCGAGCAGGAAGACCAGGACGCAGGCCACCAAGATCACAGTGCAAACCCCTGACCAGGTGGAGCTTTTCACCACGCCCCTCCTGTCTTGCTCCTCCTCCACCACCGCATCTTGGGGAATCCCCCTCTGCAGGGGCTGCTGTTCTGTCGGGATCGTCACCACGGTGACAGACTTTTGCTGGCTACCTGGCAACAAGCGGCAGCCAATGTCTCCTGGCAATAATGCTCGCTCCTTGGAGATGGGTAAAGGTAGCATGTAACACCCATTGCTAGGAAGTTTGATGAAGACAGGCGTGTGCTCTGAAGCGTGAGGGATTGCAATCACTGCTAGCACCTCAGGATCATCAGGGAGTTGGGAGATGGAGAACCCCGGGGGAAGCTTGGTGATACCTCGGCACCAGGGGCACCTCAGGTCCTTCTGGCTTGTCCTCATTTGCTGGAGGCAAACCGAACAGCAGGTATGTTTGCAGTCTAACAACTTGGGCCTCCTTCTCGGACTGTAATAATTGAAACAAATCTGGCATTCCAGCAAAGAATCTTGAGAAAGGGTCTCCATCATCACCTCAGAGCAGGGCGGGGAAGGTTCCGGACAGTCTAAAGCAGGACGGGACTCTGCTCAGGATACACTCTTTTTCTTGGTGTCCTTCCAATGCAGGAAAGTGACCAGAAAATTCATAGGCATCCAGCACACTTGGTCATGCCTGAAGGAAATACAGAACACAAATAAGTTCATTGAAGAAGTCCACCCTAACTCAAGAAAAGAATGGGTGCCTGTACATGTTTATACACACACTGTTTCAAGCCACCTGAGAATTGTTTTTTATCTAGAAATAGAAGACAATAGATTTATAGCAGTCAGATGCTTTTCTCCACTTTCCACACTCAGAAAATCACTAGCTGTTTTCAATCCTAACCTTATCCCCACAAAACCTTCAAGAGCAAAAATCTAAATTAAGTCTTGACAATGAGTAAGGATTCTAAAAGTGTTTCTACCCATAAGACTATAGACTGCCCAGGATGTATGGAAGGTAAAGTTGATGAAAGCTACATGTATATACCAAGGCAATCCTATGCTTCAAATAGGTTCCCAAGGAGAAAGAGACTCTTTCTAAAAAAGAAACAAACACTTCGGTAAGCTCCCTTAGCTTCCTCAGTGAATGGACTTTTTTTTCCCCGTGACATTTCTACATTTTTAGAGGAAGTGAGTTCCCTTTCCTGCTAGAGACATCAAAGAACTGAAAACTTTTCCTCAATTCCTTTGCTGTATAAACTCACTTATATTTTTTATCTTTTTTGTTTTCTTTGCCTCTCTCAACTCCAATAACATATTCATTTAGCACTTTGAAGGTTGCAAAGCACTTTACATATATCTTACTTAAACCTCATAACAATCTTGAGAAAGTTACTATTTTCATCATTATCCCCATTTTAAAGATGAGGAAAACTGATGCTGAAAAAAGGCTAAGTGACTTTTTTGTGCCCCCACATTACATGTCAGAGCGTCAGAGATGGTGGGTATGCAAAGACTCCAAAGAGACCATTTTTTTTCTCTGACCTCTGTGACCTTGTCACACCAACATTGCTTTCATCCTATCAATAAACCAATAAGTGCTTGTTAAACCCGGATTACAGAGACAAAACTCAAACAGCTCTACCTTCAAAGAGCTTATACTCTTCTCAAAACAACATGTACATATAAATAAATTTTGTGTGTGTATGCGCATGTGTATTCACATACATATATGTAAATACAAAGAAAATTTGGGGGTAGAAGAAGGGACTAGTAGCTGGGGCGGGGGAGGCAGTTAAACAGATGTGATATTAAACTGAGCTTTGCAGAAGTAAGTGGTGAAGGGGAATTGCACTCAGGGATAGGATAGGAAATCATGTGTGTAAAGGGCAAGAGAGTGAAGACAAATGGTGAGGAACGAAAAGGAACAGGTAACATGGTATATAATCCAGCAAGCAAACAATTAACATTTCTTAAGTATTTATGAGCCAGAACAGTGAGAATGCTGGCTTTTGAGTCAAGAGGATCTGGGGTTCAAATCCTGACTTCTTAGCCATGGGATCCTGAGCAAGTCTCCACTTCCTCCTCTACAGGATAAGGAGGTTAGATTAGATGTTTTCTAAGGTTCCCTTCACCTCTGGATCTCTGATCTAAGCCAAGACTGAGTTTGACTGCATGAAGGGGAATGATATGTTATATGCCTAGAAAGATAGTCTGGGGCCAGACTGTGAAAGACTTAAAATGCCAAACAGAGGAAGGAGCCTTAATTTGACCTAAAGTCACTAGTTTTTAATGCAATGACTTTGCAGAATAACATAGGCAGGCAGGCCTATGCTCTAGGAATAGCACTTTCACTGCTATGTGGAAAATTAATTGCAGGAGGAAGAGATTTGAGGCAGGGAGGCCAAATGGGGGCCTCGACTACATGACTGACTGGAGAAAAGGGAATGGATGTTCCATATGTTGTAGAGGTCGAGGCAACGGGACTTTGCAACTGGCTGAATGTGAAGGGTAAGGTAAAATGAGGAAACAAGTATAACTCCAAGACTACAAACCAAGATGACTGGAAGACACTGAGGTCACAAACTTAATTGACTAGAAGTTATGGGGGCACTTCTCACAAAAATAAGGAAAATTAGGAAAAGTGGTAGAGAGGAAGAGAGTGACATGTTGTTGGGTAGGTTGAGTCTGAGATGTCTGTAGGACACCAAGTGTTGGTGATTTTACCTCATAAATGCCTCTCATAGATTCTGATCACTTTCAGTAACTTTCTAATTTTACACAGACAGCATACGTATAGAATATATCTTACACAAGTAGCTTAAAAGTTCCTTATAATGACTGTGATTCTTGAAGACTCATGATGAAACACGCTATCTACTTCCTGACAGAGGCAACTGACCAGAGTGAAGGATTGAGACATGTTTTGTTTTGCTTTGATAGGCTCAACACAGAAATGTTTTTGCTTAACTATACAGGTTTGTGACAGAGATTTTGTTTTTCTCTCTTCTCAATGGGAGAATAAGGCAGGAGGGTGAGAAGGTGGATTTTCATTGACTGAAAAAAAGTAAAATCTGGTTTTAAAACTTCCCTTCTATGCCATTACTCTGCCTGACTTCATGTCCTTTTTGAACCAAAGATACACCTGACCAAATGCAGTTTTTGATAATCAAACGCTGGTACAGGGAAAGAAGATAAAAACAATTTTAAAATGCTATTTGCCTTTACAAGCTTAGGCTTTGGTAACCTCTGTATCCTTGTTCATGTCTTCCCTAGGTGAAAGAGGAAAACTTCTGCCAGTTATCAACCGTTATAAAATAAAAACCTGGCTACATGCTCATTAACAAAACATCCTGCAACTCTGACATAATTTCTATTTAAATGAATCCCATATTCTGTATGACATCTATGGAAAAATTAAAGGTGAGTTGTCTTGAAAAGCACTTTGGCCCGAGGGTGTAGTAATATAGTTAAAAGTGTACTGAAGCCTGGATTTGAATCTAGGATCCAACATTTTTTAGCTATGGTGACTGTGAATACAGCACTAAGACTCTCTGAGCCTCAGGCTTAAAGGCAGTTTCCTCACATAGGAATTACCCCATACCAGTGAAATCACAGGCACAGTACCTAGCAGGCACTTAATAGTATTTTCTAAATTGTTGAAGTGATTAGATGTTCAGTTTATTAGGAACTATCATCAGGTCACTATAGTATCTGTGGAATTTCATTGGCTACAAAAGTAAATTGTCAGGCAACGTCAAAATACATAATTCAGTAGGGGGAGATTCAATTAGATGAAGCAGCAGGGGCAAGATGGTAGTTACATATTTTATGAATTTGGGAAGGACTTTTTTTTAACAGCAGAAATGACTTTATTTCAGCAACTGATCTAGATACCGCATTTTAAAGAAGGATTTGGTATGCGAGAGGTAAATGACCTCTATGTACAAAAAAGATTTATAACAGATCTTTTGAGATCTTTTTGTAGTGACAAAGAACTGGAAACTAAAGGGAGGGCCATCAATTGGGGAATACCTACATAAATTATGGCATATGAATATAATGGAATACTATTGTACCATGAGGCAGTTAGATGGTACAGAGGAAAGAGCCCTGGTAATGGAAATAGAAAGAACTGGGTTCAAATCCAGCCTTAGACATTAGCCTCTGACACTACTAGCTGTGTGACTCTGGGCAAGTCACTTAACCCTGTTAGCCTCAGTTGCTCCATTTGTAAAATGAGTAGGAGAAACTACTCCAATATCTTTGCCAAGAAAATCCCAAATGGGATCACAAAGAGTCAAAAAACATTTGAGCAACCTTAAAACTTCTTTCCACCACTGCTATTTTTCCACAAAGGAAACTTCACTTAGTCCATAATCTCTTTATGTTCCAAATTTAAAATTTAATTTTATTACTTCTACATCCATCCATTTAGCCCAATGCTAACATAATGAACAGTATCCAATGTCCTCTTTTAAGACCAGAGGAAAGTTAGTGCAGTTCATATTTTTAGGGCTTAACCACTTAAAGTATTTTGACAGCAGTATCTCCAATTTATAAATCATTTCATTCTATATTAAACCACGCTGCACTGCATTCCAGTTTATTTTCTGGGCATAATTAGTGATGATGATGATTAGTTAGGTAAAGAGAAAGGAATTTATGAGGCTATAGACCGAGTCTAATGATGAATCATTCTTTCCCCCTTTCATTATAAACTAAAAAATCCT
Organism: Pseudochirops corinnae; assembly: GCA_028646515.1. Taxonomy (NCBI): domain Eukaryota; kingdom Metazoa; phylum Chordata; class Mammalia; order Diprotodontia; family Pseudocheiridae; genus Pseudochirops; species Pseudochirops corinnae. The sequence continues at coordinate 66,568 of JAQQSV010000803.1, forward strand.
GAGTGAATTTAGTAGAAAGAAAGGAAAAGTGTCTGTATAGATTAGAAGATACTCACATATAATTTCAATTGTGGCACAAGAAAGGAAATTTTTGTGAGTTGCGAATTGCTTTGAGAAATCTATTCTGGCTTTGTTTTTACTAATATGTAAGAAGAAATGGCATTCAAATCTTGAATAAATATGAATGAGTATTTTTACAGATAGTATTCGTTCTCATAGTACTAAATATCATTCTCATACAATGAGATTTCATGTTTATTACATAAATTTGTGTAAGTACATATATCCATAGCGTTATATAAATTATAGCTATTATATTGATTGTTACAATCTATAAAAGCTTGAGACAGTGTCAAAACTTGAATTATCAGAGCAAATGTATACTTTGATTTTGTGATTGAGATTTTTTTTGGGGGGTAGGTTTTTTAAATTCATTTTAAACTTAAATACAAAACAAGAAAAGAAAAAAAAGAACATTTCCATGTACACAGCAGAACATAAGAGAGGATTCAACATAAAACAATACATTTCCATTTTGAGAAAAACTAAATAATAAATATTGCATGCTGTTTACAAAGCTACCTAACTTTTCTTTTCTTCCTTGTAGATTTTCTTTTGTTCTCTGCTGTTCAGTTTTTAACTTATTTTTTTCCCTCCACTCTCCCCCAAAGGCAGCTACAATTAAATGCAGATATAGATAGACAGACAGACAGACAGATAGATGTAAAAGTATATTTATACATACATACATAAAGATATGTATAAATATACACATGTATACTCATACACATATATGTAAGACTATAGCATGTTTCCACTTGTCATCTCTTTCTCTGGGGGAGGATAGCATCTTCCTTCATTGGTCCAAGTCCTTCCATGTTTTTCTAAATCAACCAGCTCATCATTTCCTACATCACAGCAATATTCCATCACATCCTATCTAAGAGACTGTCCATGAAAATGTTTACCCAATTTTTGGCATTCCTTCTATTCTTGGCTACATTGGTTTTATTTATATAAGAAAAATTTTAATTTAAAATAATCAAAATTATCCATTTTAATTTCAACACTGCTCTCACCTTATAATATACTTTAATGTCTGATACTACTGAATCTCCTTCCTTCACATTTTTTCCCCATAGTTTCTTTGAAATTCCTAATCTTTTATTTGTCTTAATGAACTTTATTATAATTTTTTCTAAATCAGTAAGATACATTTTTATTAATTTGTTACAGCTTTGAATAAATAGATTAGTTAGGTAAAACTGTTGGTTTTTTAAAAAATTATATTGGCTTTATCTACCCCCTGAACAATAAATATTACTCCAATTATTTAAATCTGACCTTACTTGTATAAAAAGGAGAGCTTGTTTGTCTGTGGGTTGAAAAAAATTGCCAGACAAAAAAGACTGGCCAGGGATTTTTAAAAAAAAGTTTTTTGGGCCTTCTAGGGAACATTTTAATGTTTTTATTTTATTTTTCCAAATTTTTTCTGAGTATCTTTATAAATAACATAATTTTAAAGCCATTCAGAAAGAAATATTGTATAACACTTTCCATGAAACTTGTCAATAGTGATAGTATAAACATACCCTGCTTTAAGCTTATAATTCACAATTTTTGAAGTCCAGTCTTAGGAACATCTGACTAGAAAGAGACAGAACAAGTAACCCCCCAAAATGAGGGAGTTAGCCTAGATGACCATTTGTAGCTCTAAATTTTCTGATTTTATGATTCCATACTTAGATTCTCAGGAAACCTCATATATTCTGATTTACAGTGATGACAATTTTGTTAATAATAATGATTCATCTTGAAGAACCAATTTGTGATTTCATATTGATTACAACTTAATGGTCGTTAACTATTTTAATTAAGGTTCTGTATGATGCCCTTTAATGGCTATATTGATTCTAGCTAATCCTATCTCTAGAGAAAGCCAGGGAACAAACTATGCTATTTCTCTTTTTCTCTTGAATTTTATGATTTATCTTTAGAACACTGATCATATTAAATAATACTATAAGAAAGTATTATAAATACTTAAGTGTAATTGTATAAAGTAATTATAATTACATTTACTGTAGTATTTTAGTAAATAAAAACTATTTAGTTATGTTAGATTTTAGTAAACATACGATATCCCAATTAGGAATACCAATAGACATAACCTGAGTTATAACAAATGTCCTAATGGCTATTCTGTCATCTTGTCCATGTAAGTATCTAAATTTGTGAAAACCTATTCTAAACTCAATCTCTGACAGTTTATGTTGACTTATTTTATAGTCCAATATTACTTTAGATTTGTCTCACTGGAAAATAGAGGTTTTCATGACCAATAAAGCTAAAACCCCACTGAGAATTCCTCATGGGTATTTCTTCATACGATTTCTAAACAATTGCTGCTCTTTCCTCCCTTGGTAACTGATTGGATATAAGGTAGCAGAGTGAGGAGCCAAAGACAATTCTGAGGTTGTGAAAATCCATCTTTCACATCTGTCCCCTGGCAAAGATGCTACTTCAAGCCCTCATCATCAATCTTGCTTGGACTGTTAAAACAGGTCAAGTTTGGAATTTTTCTCCTCTCTAATACATCCTCCACCCAGCTGCAAAACTTATCTTCTTTCTTCTGGGTATGTTTTATTAGATAGATAGATAGACAGATAGACAGACAGACAGACAGACAGACGTTCAGTCATTTTAGTCATGTCCAACTCTTTGGGACTTCTATTTGGGACTTTCTGGTAAAGATAAAGAGTGTTTTGTCATTTCCTTCTCCAGCTCATTTTACAGATGAGGAGGAAACTGAGGCAAATAGGATTAAATGACTTGCATCACACAGCTAGTACATGTCTAAGGCCATATTTGAACTTAGGTCTTCCTGAGATACAGCGGTGTGTGTGTATGTGTGTATGTGTGTATGTGTGTGTGTGTGTGTGTACATATACAACACAGTTAATATATTCATATAATTTATAAACAGGCAAATGCACACATATTAGGGAAATGTCTTCAAAAATTTTTTTATTCATAGAGTGTGTGATATGAAAAGTTTGACAACATGAGGACCTAACACAGGTGTTTAATAACACAGGTGTTTAATAAATGCTAGTTCCTAATATTATACCTTAGCCTAAAGAGAAGACTCTAGGAGAGATTAGGCTGTCTTCAGGTATTTAAAGGACTGTCACATGGAAGAGGGATGAGACTTGTTCTGGTTTAGTCTCAGAGTATAACTAGGAGCAAAACTAGATAGAAATAACGAATTTCAGATTGAAGGAAGGAAGAATTCCCCCAAAAGGGAAGTCCCAAAAGTGGAATGGGCTGGTTACCTTTAGAGCTTTTATGTTCCCTCTCTTGAAGTAGAAACTGAATGCCTACTTGTTAGGGACGTGGGGGCAGGGGAGAAGCTGGGCAAAGAGGCCCTGTTAGGTATTGATTGTACTAAATGGCTTCTGAATCTCTTCTCTCAGATTCTATAAATGCTTGTTCATGTGAAACAGTCTGAGAGACAGCAAAACAGAGTGTGAAATACTGGTGCTACATTAGGTGTTGGGAAAACAAAGAAGAATTGCAAGCCCCACTTGAAAGGGGTTACATTCTGGAGCAGGAATGAATGGATGCAATGCAACATACATGCATCAAAGTAGAAGACATCCTAGGGAAACATGGAAGCAAAAGAGGAGAGATGTAGACAGAGTGTCCTAGGAACATCTGAAGGGAGGAATGCATGCTTTCACAGGTAGGTTTAACTGGTATGGCACTTAAACTCTTAAAATATAAGACTTCCAAAATGCAGAACTGAAGAAGGAATACATCCTCAGAAACAGGGAAGTTGCAAATTTTTACAAATAGAGGACAGCTTGTAGAGCTTAAGAAACAACTAAAAGTTCATTTAGCTAGAACACAGAGCTCATGATGGAGAGTAATGTGAAATAAATGGTAATTTAGATGCAAGATTCTGGGGGGTCTTAAATGCCAAGAAACAGATGCTGTATTTTATATTGATAGCAATGGAGACACACTGAAGGTTTTCGAGCATCAAAGAAAGAGGATCTGACTTGTGTCTTTGGGAGGCTCCTGTGGCAGGTGTACAAATAATGGATCAGGAATCTCAGACTGGAATCTGGGAGGCTAGCTAAGAGGTGATAAAGGTCTGAATTAGTGTGGTACACATATGGATTGGAAAGGAGAGATTTCAGAGATATTATGGAATTAGGATAGGACATTTGGTAAGTGAACAGAGTTAACTGGGGAGAGAAGAGCTTTAAACACTGGATGAGGGAAGGATGCTAATTACCCTCAACAAAAATTGAAAAATTAGGGAAGGGGAAGATTTTTGGGAAAAGATGAGTTCCCTTACAGATGGTAAGCCTGAAAGCCAGCAGGTCATTAAGGTAGAAATCTTTCTGCATAACTGTTTCTGGTTTAATAAACGTGTCAAGCAAGAATTAACAGATAAAGTAGCTGTAGCCAAAAAAGTATGGAACTTAAGTGTCAAGAGGATGTGGGTTCAAATCTGGCTTTGCTGTCTCACTAAATCTCTGAATCTAAAATGCTAGAAGGGACCTCACAATATCCAACCACTTATCCAACACGTAATATCCTGGCTTTTGCTTAAAGAAGTCCAAGAGAGGGAACCTACTACTTCCCAAGGTAATCTTTTCCACTTAGAGAAAAGCTTTAATTGTTAAGAAGTGTTTTCTTTCATAAAGGGATCTTTCTCTTTGGAAATTCCACCCCTTTCCTCTGTGACCCTGAAAAATTATAAGTCAACAAGCTTATCTAGACTTCCCTTTCCTCATCTATAAAAGGGGATGGTTAGACGAGGAGATTTTTAAGCCCCTTACAGTTTTCATGTTATATTTAAATTCTACTTAAAAAAAAAAAAAGAAAGAAAAAGACGTTGTTTTTGGGTGTTTTCAGTCAATATCCTTCCCAAATCAATCCCCACTACCAAAATTCAAAGATGGTTATAAGCTAAAAGTACTCCAGATCGTCTTAAAGAATGAAGGTCTATGAGGCCAAAAAAGCTGTCTGCTTCTGACAGGAGGGCAATGTTGACTTTGACATTAATCAGGGACGTTGTTTTATTTTTAGTTTGTTCTGATTACCCAGTGACAGTCAAAAAAAAAAAGTTGGTGACAGTCAGAAAAGCTGGGGAGTAGCTAGCTATAAAAGACTGCCAGGGGATCCCAGAGTTTCTCTGGGGAAAGGAGGTAATGAAAGATTCAATCAGGTGGACAGAAAAGTGCCACTGAAACATTGATTAATTTCCTAGACTGCCAGAACTTTGAGTAAAGCTGAAGGCACTGAAGAAGCTAAAACTAACACAGGTAAAGCAATAAATTAAAAAAAGACCAAAAACCCTTATCAGACTATGAGTATCTGCCAGGGCAAATTAAAGAACCCCAAAGATTAAATGGGATGTGAAGTGACAAGAGAACAACTCAATGGAAAAACAACACAGAAGGAATGACCTCTTCAGTCGGGAATAAACAATGTACATATCAGCATGGAATGTCAGAGTCTTAGACATTATGTAATCAAATAAGCTCATTTTCCTATTAGTACAGGATCAAAGAGGTTAAGTATCTGTTCAAAGGGGCAGCTAGGTGGCACAGTGAACAGAGCACTGGCCCTGGAGTAAGGAGGACCTGAGTTCAAATCTGACCTCAGACACTTGACACACTTACTAGCTGTGTGACTTTGGGCAAGTCACTTAACCCCAATTGCCCTCCAAAAAACAAAAAAAAAAAAGCTAAAAAAAGTATCTGTTCAAAGTCACATGACTAATTAGCAACAAGAGGAGAAATAGAACCCAGATCACCAGATTTCCTGCCCAGTACCCACTTCTACCACACCTCAATGTCATGGAGAAACCCCCAAGATCACAGGAAAAGTTTCAATGAGAACAGTAGGAAAGCCTCTCCTAATGATATGTGGATGACATTCTTCAGATTAGAAAAGACATTTCTGAATAGTTTCAGGATACGTTTGTAAATCTAACAAAGGGAAAATGAGTATGAGGAAGAATAAGATGAGAAATGTCCCTTTTCCAGCTCATATGCCACAAGTAGAAAACCTCCCAGTTAGAAATGCTCTCATCATGACAAAATGACCCTCAAGATGGTAACAAAGTACTGTATTTCAAAAATGGAAGTCAAGTAAGCACCATGCTGCTGTGCTTAATCCAAAAGACAAGACAAAAGTATGACTGAGGGTCCATCTAAGGGATGTGACTTCTCCAATCTGTTCTCACCAAAGCTGCCCAGGAGCTGCTCTCATATGTCACTTCTCACTGTAGAATGCTGTCTACAGAAGGCACATGCTCATTCTCTTTCTCTCTCTCTCTTTCTCTCTCTCTCTTTCTCCTTCCCTTCCTCCGTCCCTCCTCTCCCTCTCTCCTTCTTCTGGGACTTGGTTCTATTACCTATGAGCTCCCCTACCATTCCAAATGTCAACCACTGTGCTAGAATTTGTGGACTTCTGTTTTATAATATGACCCTGCTAATGAATGACATATTTGTCTTTTGAGGACTGGCCTAGTTAAGTTACAAAGGGCTCATCGTCATAAGACCAGCTCCCATGTGATGAATTTCTTCAGTTATAGTAACTCACGAACTATGATTGTGATCTCTGTTGGGGATCACACTGATAAAGTCACAGATCCTTGAATGGTGACATTGATTCAATTCAACTGTATTTTTTGACTATAAAGCATGCTAGGTAATGGAGCAAAATTTTATAGGGTTTCTCCTTTATTAAGGAGGGTATATTGTATAAACTTCTCAAATATATTAAGCATTCTTTGAAAGCTCCAAAGAAGCACATAGAATCACTGATGGAGAACCTTGAATTAATTTAAAGTATCCTAAGGCTAGAAAGAAGTTATAGAGAGGGAAAGACTTTCTTCAATAGGAAACTAATGGCTTTTTAAAAAATGTTAATTTAATTTAATTTTCAGGTCTGAATTGTCTCCCTCCAATCTCTCCCCATTGAGAAATCAAGAAAAACAAAACTCATTACAAGCAAAACAAGAGGAAACAAACATCTTTTGAAATGTCTTCAAATTAACTACAGAAAAATTGTTATTGCTCTGCCTCCACACCAGCCACCTTTCTCTTATGTGGGAACCCTCATCGTTACCCTTTTCGAGCTCCCCTATTCTGTGCTGTTTTTCTCTATTAAAATGCATCCTTCTGAAGGGTAGGGGCCATCTTACTTCCTTATTTTTGTATATCCAGTACTGAGCAACAGGATATGACACATAATACATACTTAAGCTATTATAAACTCAGTAATTATTGCAACAAATAAAGAATTTGGCGAAGTTTTCTGATATCTTTCAAATTAGTTTATGTAAAGGTCACTTCAATGTCCTATTTCCTTTGATCATGCAGTATCTGTTGCTTGACTCAGCCTACCCTCTGTGGACTCCAGATGAATCATCTAAAAACCTAGGTCTCCTTAAGAACATTTCAAAGAGATTCCTAAAGGCACTGGCACTAAAAATGACTATCATTTTAGGTCAACTGTCAGTCTGGTTATCACTTTACTCTTTCTCTACTGTAGTAATTCAACCAGTCTTGGTTTTTCCATTTGGACATATTATTATACAGGAGAGAAAGAGGAGCCCAAATAAGTAGATTTTTTTATGTTGTTAAAAACAGAAAATCAATCATAATTTATGAACTTTCTTTAACAACTTCATATCTAGGAGGTTATTATTTTGAAATTGTTCCTCTGGAATGAAAGAGAAGTTAGAAAGTTTTTTTTTCTTTAGTTTGCAAGATACTTTTCCAGATTCCTTATTCTACGGAAAACCAAACTTAAAACAAACAAAAAAAAACCCTCATAAAAATTTCTGTGATCATCAACCACTAGGAAGTTTCCCATCATAGCAAAATACCAACATTGCAAAAGTACCAAAAATATAAATTATTCCAATGGAACAGAAAGAACAAAATATCTGAAAGAAAATTCAATTCTATATGTCCTTGGGGAACTCATGTCACTTCCCTAAGCCTCAGCTTCCACGTCTCCAAAATTAGGACAATCCTCTAACTACTTCAGAGATGTATTTTGAAAATCAAGTTAAATAAAGTATGTGGAAAAGCACTGTAACCATAAATTGTCATAAAAATATAAAATTATAATTCTGATTAGCAAAGACCTGATTGACCTTTAGATCTGATAGACTTTCTAAAGTCACACATTACAAATACTACAGTTATTAAGGGTACCTTTCTAATATTTCCTTTTACTTATATCTTACTGTATAGATTTCCCATGTCAGGTATAAATGTATGAGGTAGGAAATTGTAATAAAATATCAAGAAAGAATTTTTTTTAGCTTTTGGAGAAAGCTGATAGGGAGGGCAATCGTTTGGAGATATGAATATATGATAATAACTTTCACACTGTATTTTAAGGTTTGAAAAATGCTTTGAAGATATTATCTCATTTGATCCTCAAAATAATACTGTGAAGTAGGTGCTATTATTCTCCTCATTTGAATGATCCAAAACTGAGGCTGAGCAAAGTTAAATGATTTACCTAGAATCAGCAGCTAATTAATAAGAATCTGATGTTTCTGGCTGGATTTGAACTCAAGTCCCCCTGACTCCAACTATATATTGGGCACTATAGAATGAAATGAAGTTTTGGAATCTACTCACTGCCTGGGTCTAGGTACATCATATTAAAATTATTTAACCACTCTTAATCAGAGCTTTAAGGAAATAACACTCAAGTACCCATTAGTAATAACAGTGTCAGGACATGTTTGCTGTTATGATGAAATTAGGTAAAGAGTTGGTCTTAGAGATTATTCTCTGACTTTCGATTTTAATCTTAAATTTAGATAAATGTTGGAACATTCCTTTGTCATTGCTCTGTAATTTGATTTATACCGAGGTAGCTTTCAGCAAGGGGATATTAAAGCTCAATGAAACAACAGTTCTTAAGCTTGGGAGGGCCAGATGTTTTCGTTAATAGAGCTTGGAGAAAAAAATATATCTCTAGCTAATCACAAATTTTGAAGGTTATTAAAAAGACACACACTATACACACCATGAACAATGCTCAGTTGCGCAGATAAGAAAGTAAAGGGGTCACTGAAACAAAATTTAAAGGAAAAATACTTGTAAGCAGTTCTACAGCTATAGTTCTCAGAATGCCAGCTAACTGTTCATTAATATAGGAATTCATTAACATAGGAGAGGTGGTATTACCTGCTTCTGTATTTGGATACAGTTGAAAAACAGCTAAAAAATCAAAACAAGGAAATCCTATGTTTTAGTCATCCTTCTCTGTTTCTAAACTATTCTAGTCACTTCCCCTCCCACTCCCAGTCCACAAGCACACCTTCAAAGCTTGCCTTTTGTATTATTTTAATAGTTATATAATAATAGGAAAAATTCGGTACATTAAAAAATCTAAAAACGACTGTGTATAAAGCTCTTGTTTTTAAATTTTTGGAACTAAATCGATTAGACTGCTTACATGGAAGAAGAAGTATGCTAAGGACACATAGTTCTTTCCCCTTTTCATTAACCATATTCACTGTCCTACCATCACCAAAAGGCATCATTTTTATAAAAAATTACAAACAATTTTATTACCAAAAACCTAGGCAGCTGGGTGGAATTAGGAAGCTCTGAGTTCAAATGCTGCCTCAGATACTCGACAGGTATGTGACCTGAGCAAGTCACTTACCTCTATTTGCCTTAGACTTATCATCTGTATAATAGCGGCAATAAAAGCGGCTATCTCCCAATATTGTTTTGAGGATAAAATGCAGTAATAATATAAATGCTGGCTATGATTACTGCATTATAAAGCACAAAGATATCATTATATAGGAATTCTAAGTTCTAGTACGGGACCATTCATTTTGTTTTAAACTGAAACTATTGAGGCAGCTAGGTGGCACAGTGAATAGAGAGCACCAGCCCTGGAGTCAAGAGGACCTGAGTTCAAATTTGGCCTCAGACACTTAACACTTACTGGCTGTGTGACCTTGGGCAAGTCATTTAACCCCAACTGCCTTACCTTCCCTCCTCCAAAAAGAAAAAAAAAGTAGTAATAAACTGAAATTGTCATCACTTAACATAGCACTTTAAGGTCTATAAAACACTTTACTTACGCCATCTCATTTGATCCTTACAACAACCCTGTGAGGTAAATACTCTTATTATTCCTATTTTAAGGATAAGGAAAGTAATTAGAGAGATCTCACAAAACTATTAAGTGTCAGGTCTTCCTAACTCCAATTACATTGCTCTGCCCACAGCACCATACTGCCTCATGAAAAAGTCACTTCTGTTGGAATCCCAGCTACCCCTCTGAGAGCTTGAAAGATGCTTCACCCACCTGAGTTGGTTTCCTCATTTGTAAAAGGTGTGGGTGGGACCTGGTGATGAGACTGAACCAGAGGTTCTTATTCTGGGTTAAAAACGTCCTGGAGTTATTTCTGGAAATATTCTGATAACTGTATTTCAACGTAATTGGTTTCTTTGGGGATCCTATGAATTTTACTTTGTTCATTTAATGACATTATCCTAAGGAATCCATGGGGCTTCACCAGAATTCTAGTAGTGCCTAACCTTTTGGTGTCATGAACCTGTGGACTAAATGATCCCTGTGGATCCCAATTCAGTGCTGTGATTCTAAGAAATGGGTCATAATAGATCATGAACAATCTCAAGTCAATTTCATCAATAAAAGTAAAAAAAAAAAAAACCAAAACCCTGAGTTTCAAGGGTCAATCAACTACTGCTGAGAAATACTGACTATGCTACTAACCTTGCATGATATCCCTCAATAATACCAACTATAACAGCACATTAAACTCCAAATACGAGGCAAATCATTAAAGACATGTCTGCTGATAAAGTTTAAATAAAATTTCATCAATAAATCTTCATCTCCCTCCTCTGGATCTCTCCATCAGGCCTCAGGAGCCACTTTATCCTGGAAGATCACTGCCGTTGGGGAACTCACACCTTGGAAGCATCCTCTGCTCTGGGGGCACCTCCCAGAGACTCCATCTTAGGAGGGAGCCCAGTCCAGCTAGCTCTTCATTTCCCACCAGCTTCCTTCCTCTGGATTTCTACAATGTGCCCCCTTGACCAGGTATCTACTCTCTCTCTCTTTTTTTTTTTTCAGTTTCCTTTGACATATTGTTCTTCTTTGAGGGCTGGGGATACCTTTCTTTTCCCTTGAATTTGTATTCCCAGGGTATAGCACAGCATTTGGCATATGTCTGCTGACTGACTAAATGGAAGGTGTCATTTAAACACTTAAATGCACCAAAAAGTATTAAAATCTACCAGTAGTAGCTTATTCTATAGGTATAGAATTACTTTCTCTCTCTGTGGGAATACAGAAACCATTTGGGAACTGAAGAAATGGGGAAATGTTTCTTTTCCAATTTATGAACAAACAGAAAAAGGTAACATAAAAAAATCACCACATCTTGTTTCAATGACCCTTTCTCAATACAGTATGACCAAAAAAATTCTCCCAAATATCTTTGAATTGCCCTTTTTACTTGAAACTGGTTTACTTCTCAACGACTTCACATATTTCTGTTTAGTCTTAGAGGTAAGACAATCAAAACATTGTTGTTTTCTGCCCTATCTATAGAAGTATTTTTTTTTTTAAAACAGGAATATGTACCTTATATACAAAGGGGATGGGAAACATATCTTTAAATGTGAACATTTGTATTAAAGGTTTAAAAAATTATCAAATGTTTATTAAGAATTTTTGTGTGAAGAATTTGTTGCTAAATCTTGGGAGATATACAGTATTTTTGTTAGACATAGCCTCTGGCCTCATGGAGTTTATAGTCTTGTACTAAGGTCATTAAAAATAAGAATTTAATGTTTCTTTTTTTATTGAAAAAATAACTTTGAAGCTTCCTATCTTGATTTAAATCAAAGCCACCTTAGCTTCATTCCATGTTATATAACATGTAAGATTATATTGCCAGGGGGGGAAAAAAAACAACAAATCACAACTGTGGTTTCAGTCAGAAAATATTATTTGTGGGATTTAAATGACATTTTGTGCATGTTAATCTTTGTCTCCAAACACTCTTTTTTTCTTTTTGTCAGTCCTCTCTGTCCCCTGCTACCTCTAATAAATCTGTACCAGGTTAGTTCAATATTTCTCACAATTTAATAATAAGACAAGTGCATAAATGAACCCAATGTATTCCTTCCTGAGTCCTAAGGCAGCATTAGTTTACTGCTACAGTAAACTAATGGAAGAATTCTCTCTCCTACCCAAATTCTAGTGCTGCTACCAAAACTCACAGCTCTCCCAACAGAGAAAATAAGTCAACGCCCTGATTTTGGTATGTGCAACTATTTTACCTACAAAGGTAACTATGATAGTAATGGAAAGGAGTATTGGACTTGGAGTCAGATAGCCCAGGGTTCAGATCCTATCTAAAAAATTTACTTTCCTGAGAAAGTAACTCTTTTGGTCTCAAATTCCTGATCTGTAAAATGGGGATAATAATAATTCTTTACAGAGTTATTACAGGGATTAAATAAACTAATACAAAGTACTTTTGTAAACCTTAATGTGCCTTATAAATATTACTTATTAGTAAGCCCCAAATTATAAACCTAACTAAAACTCATCACTGATACAGAGGTCAGTGAATGACTTTATATCAATTTAAATTTGTTTAGTAAGACAGCCAGTCTGCTACAATAAATAATATTTTCAGGTTACTTATTAACCTCACAAAACAGGGTCAAATCTAACTTGCTTCAAGGGAGGGAGCAAGAATAGTAATGTAACATAAAACAGCTTCAAATATGAACTGATTTTAAGTACATGCCTGTTAGAGCTGCAAATGCAATTCCAAACTCACATCAGGAAACAATGTCCTTCCAATGATAGCTTTAATTGAGGCAACCATGCTCTGATTTTCAGCGTCATGAAACCTCAGTGGGGCCACAGAGCACTGAAGACATACACCGAAACATGATTTAAAACATGATTTCCTGAGGAAATGATAGTAGGAACAACGGCACTAACCAAACAGTGCTGAACAACTATCTTGTCTATTTGTTTTCTTCAGCTGATGAGAATGAGAACAAGAATATGTAGAGACCAAGGAACTATGCGTTTTTTTAAAAAAATGTCATCACTCCCAGAAACGGGATTATGATAAGAAGATAAAGGGATAGAAATATCATGCCAACTACTGGAAGAGCTTTTCCTTTCTAGCCCTCATTCTAGAAAGGGAGTGAGGATGAGTCACCTCAATTTACCTCTTTTGGTGATATTCATTTTCATAATCCATTAGTTATCACAATCATATTACATAGTATGACTACTAGTTCTGTCTTCCCCTGGTAACATATCACAGGTAGAACTAGGAATGCAAACAAATTAAACATGATGCTAACATACAGCTACCATGTGCCAAATGTCCTTAGCTTGCCATCAAGAAAAGGACATGTTCTGTAGCTAAAGCTACACAGTGGGAAACCTTCCTTATGAAAATAGGGAAAAAATGAAGGGTGTATATTTCATTATCATTATTTTTTTTTAAAACCCACAATATAGTCACTTATTTCTTATAACTTCTCTACAATTGCTCCATAGCAGGGTAGTTAACCTTTCCTCATTTTCATGACTACAGAACTATACCTAAATTCAGAGACCTCCTTTGCAAATCCATGGTATTTATTAAAAGGGGAAAAGATCAAGAGAATTTGAATGGATTATCACAAATCTCTTCTGGCTATTGGAAAAATAAGAGCTTCACAGCATTATTTGCATGTATGAAGGGCATAGTGCTATTGTGTAAGAGAATCACCAGTGTTCATCTGGGGTGTAAGTATGCCAAAACAAAGAGAGAGGAGCTAGAACAGAGGTGTCAGAACTGCGGCCCACAGGCCTGAGGCTGTCCAGAAATTCACAAGACAAGAAGTAGATTATTTAACAAAATAAATAAAATACAACAAAATGCAGACAATGCTAATTTGTGGTTTTCTCTAAGTCAATATGCACCCTGCATGGCTCCATTTCTCTTGGAGTTGGACATCATTAAACTTGAAAACCTGGGATTTCAATGACAATAGTACTCACAGGTGGAAAAACTCCCTCTACAAAGCAGACAAGCACCTACAATCCTCTTAAGGTTGCCTAAAGCAGTGGTATCAAACTCAAATAGAAACTGTGGGCCACTAAACCGTAATAAGGATCCCTGAAGGCTTTATACTGACTTAGAAAACCATGTTTATATATTTCTTTTTTTATTAATTTATTTTTTAAATATTTCTCAGTTGCGTTTTTTTGTCTATGCTTTCTTTTACAAGATAACTAATAGGAAAATGTGTTTTGCATGAGTGCACATGTATAAGTTATATGAAATTGCTTGCCTTCCCAGTGACGGAGGAGGGGAGGGAGAGAGAATGTGAAACTCAAAATTTTTAAAAAGAATGTTAAAATTGTTTTTTATATGTAATTGGGGGGAAAGAAAATAATATTTTTATAAAAAAAGAAAAATGTTTCCCAATTATATTTTTATCTGCTTTATACTATATTTGGGAGTGTTGTGGGTCTCATGCAACCCGCTGTGTTTGTTATCTCTTGCCTAGAGCACTATGAAGTTAAAAGTGACTTTCCCCGAGTCAAAAGTTGAACTCAGGTTTTTCTTACTTGGACCAAGGTCATCCTTCCCTAAACCACATATCACATTACCTCTCTCTCATTTCTTTTGATTACCACCTTGGGAAAGCCTCAATCCTCAAGTAGATGCAAATAGATCTTTCTATATAGCACTTTTTAACCTGTTTTTTAAAAGGCACCTGTTGGAACTCTGGGGCTTTGATAGCAGCATGGAAAGACACCAGGGAGGAGAAGGCAGCTGAACAGGGATCTAGTGTGATGATTGGCCAGTTTTCTGCACGTCTGACTCAGAATCTGAAAATCTGAGTTACCTGAGCTTGTTGGGGTTGCCTGGATCACAGATTTTGGAGTTTTTCTATAGTGAATGACAATTAATAAAGAACAGTGCTAATAAAGGAAAATAACCCCACTCCCTCTGGTCATCATTTGTCTAGATATCAAAATGGTAGCCATTACAATTCATTCAACAAGCAATTAAGAAGCAAACATAATATACATGTGGGGATGAAGAACCAGGACAGTCACTGCTATTGAGGAGGAGGAGGAGGAGGATGTGTCATCAAGAACTGTGATATAAGGGAGAAGACTGGAAACACACAGGAGAGGTCCTGGCAAAGTATAAAGAGAAATATGTGGTCATCATCACCTACCGCTCAGAGAGGAGATGGGAAATGTCGGGTTTCTAAGGAAGAGGCTTCAACAGAAGGGGAAGATAATGGGAGTCCATTCTAGGCATGGAGAGAATATGAGTTTCGAGGAGTAATCCAGCTTGACCAGAATGTACAATGTACATGATGTAAAGGGGGAAGGTATGAGATAACAAGCTTAGAAGAAGTTCAACGTTTGTGAAGCATTTTAATAAGCATTATCTCATTTGAGTTTCACAACATCTCTGAGGCAGATGCTACAAGTATTATCATTTCCAATCACAAATCAGAGACTGAATGGTGTCCATGGACACGGAGCTAGCAAGTCACCGGTGGGATTTGAAAGTGGGTTTTCTAGACTCAAGTCTAGCACAAAATGACACACTGATTCTGGAAAGGTAAATTCAGGTGAGATTGTATAAGGCCTTGAATGTCAGTGTTACGAATATATGTCATTCAGTAAGCAATGGGGAGTCATTGAAGTTTATTTGAGAGACCATTTTACAAAAGCCTGATTGAGAAGAAGTGAGTGTCTGAACAAAGGTAACTTGTTTGCCTCATTTTCCTCATCTGTAAAATGGGAATAATAATAGCACCTACCTCCCAGAGTTGTTTTCAGGATCAAATGAGAAAATGACTGTAAAATGCTAAGCATAGCACCTGGCACATAAGTGATACATAAATGTTAGTTATTATTATTACTCAGGGGTCAGAAGGAGTTTGGAATGGAAAGGGATCTTAGAATTTATAAGTGAGAAAATGTAGGTCTGATTTATAGGTGGCAAAACTTGAGGCCCAGAAAGATGAAGTGATCTGGAAATCAAGCCGTGGTTCTCTGACTCAAATCCATTCCTCTCTTGTTTTTTTCCTAAACCATTGCAACAGTGTGGTGAGAAAAGGGGATAGATGTTAGAGACAATGCAAAGGTTGAAGCAACAGAACTTGGCAACTTATTGAACATTTGGGATGAAGGAAATGGGAGAATCAAAGAGAATTCCCAAGAGGAAAAAGAGGATCAGGGCTGAAAGAGGAGAATAATGATGCTCAAAATCTCACTTGTGTGCTTCATGCCCATCTCTCAATGTGTCCATATGAGCGTAAGACCCAAAGTATAAATCATATGCCACAGGGCCAAAATATTTACATACTTTGCAAAATAAAGAGTCTTCTTCTCTAGGGTAAATAACTAATCTCTTTGCTTTTCTTGGCAATCTTACCTTAGACTAGGCCAGCCCAATATTCATCTGTTGTATAAACAGAATTTCTATTTACCATTAACATTTCTGGCCAGGACTAAATGTTAGAATCAGCCTTCAGAAGAAGCAGTATTGGAATACCTTTTAACTTAGTAGGCAATTTCAAGATATAAAGTGCCAGGACTAGAATACCCAACAAAAGAAAACCTGAGTATGGTTTATTAAGCACATGACTCCCTGACCCCAACCATTTCCATCTGAAGCCTCATACTCACCCTGCTCCCGTCTCACTTGCTTCTACCTCCCCTACTCCTTGCCCTTGCTGTATTAATTATTATTAATATATTATATTATCAGCTGTAATTTTCTGTTCCCTTATTTCTATTCATCTTAATATATTATCAGCTGTAATTTTCTGTTCCCTTATTTCTATTCATCTCAACCCTTCCCCCTGTCTTTACACCAGGAGACTTAACTTTATACTTTGATGTTCCCCCAAGCCTCCTGGTCTCTTGATTCCTCAATCTCAACTCCAATGACTTTTTTACTCCACCTCAATCATACATCCTTGACCATCTCTATTGCCACCCACATGCTGTACTCCCAACAATCAGGGATTCCAAAATTCCTTTATTTTACCTTCACCTCCATTCCATCTATTCTACATGCCTCATTTCTCCTAAATCTACTCCTAATTGTCACCGTGCCTTTAGTCTCTCAGTATTCTCCAAACCCATCAGCCCTTGCCCTAACTCACTTTTCTCTCTTCCCAACCTTGACTTTACAATGTCCTCCACTGTCAAATCCCCTAACCCACCTATCTTATTGCCACTCATGCTTTGTCAAAGACAATCCCTGAATTACTTTGACCATTTGCTTCCTATGCTCATATTGCTCTCCTTCTAGGTGTTAGACAAAGACATGAAACCCTTTTGGCTAGGTCTTTTAATCTTAATAAGGCCTTCAATGTTTCAAGGCAATCCTTTTCCCCCTCCTTAGTTATTTCTTTGTCTTACTCCCTAAAAACAGATGCTCCAACCTTCTCTGCTTAAGCCTCCTTATACCACCCCCTCATATACGGAGGATCTCGCTCCATATTTTGAGAAAACAAGAGGCCATTCGCCACAAGTTTCATTTTCCTCTTAATCTATATTTCAATATCCCTTGACAATATTCTCCTTTCTCTCCTCTTTTAATCCAGTCTCTAGTGAAAAATTATTCCTTCTCCTCACCAAAGCTAACCCTTCTACTTATACCCATGATCCTCTCATCTCCCATCTCCTCTAGTAGATTACTCCTCCACTTTTATCTTCTGTTCTCTCCCCTCTCTACCAGGGTACATTTCTGGCTGCCAAGTTTCCTCTATCCTTTAAAAACACAATAAAACAAAATGGGGAAAAGCCCCTCAATTCATGTACCATCCCTTCAAAATATCATGTTAGATCTTCCTTTACTCTCTTGCATAGCCAAAATCCTAGAAAAGCTTTCTACTCTCATTGCCTATCTTCTTACCCTTTTCTATAAACTGTTTGCAATCTGGCTTCCAATCATCACTCAAGTGAAAATGCTCTCTCCAAAGTTACCAATGATCTCAACTGCCAAATCCCAATGGTCTTCTCTCAGTCTTCATCCTTCTTGATCTCTCTGCAATATCTGTCACTGTGAGCCGCCTAGACACTCTCTCCTGTCTGGATTTTTGTCTACATCTTACCACTCCTTCTCAGGTTTCTTTGGTGGTTTTTCATCAATATTATGACTGTAAATGTGAGTGTGTTCCAAGGTTCTGTCTTGGGTCCTCTCTCTTCTTTCTCACCACCCCCCCTTGGAGACCTTATCATCTCCCATAGTTTTAATTATTATCTCTAGTCAGATCACTCCCAGATCAAAATAGCCAGACCCCTGTTTCTCTCCCAAACCAAAAATATCAACTATCTGTTGGACATTTCAAACCAGATGTCCCTAAGGACTCTCACATCCAACATCTTCAATATAGAATTCAATGTGACCTGCATTCTCATCAACAACTTGAAGACACAAGATGGCACACTTCTCTAGAAGATCTCTAGAAGACACAAAACTGGAAGCCATAGTAAATATACTAAATAGATGATAGAATCCAAATTTTTAGAAATCTTAATAATCAAGAATGATGGGCCAAGGAGGATGAATTTAATTGAGAGAAGTGTAAAGATTTGCACTTGGGTCAAAATGTCAGGTACCCCAAACCAGGGAAGGTGATCTAGCTTTATTTTAGTAAATTCTAAACTCAGTATGAGTAAAAAATTTAATGGGCCTCCTCAGATCCTCCATTTGGGCCAGTACCTATGCCAGCCATGCTCACTTCAAACCCAGTTCAGCCCAAGGCTCTCCAGAATACTTTACCAACTTAGGTAGGTGCCTCTCCCCCTTTTCAGCTCCCTTTTATCTATTATCTTCCCCCATTAGGATGTAAGAGACCATTTTTCTTTTTGTTTTATTTGGATTCCTAGTGCTTAGCACGATGCCTACCTAGCACATAGTTCTTGCCTACTAGAAGTTTTATCTCTAGGGCCATCTGAAAAAGGTAATAAAATTTCCACCTGTTTTAAGAGAAGCAAGAATGCTTCAGGAATAGAGGTAATAGTCTCACTACATGCCAAGCTGGCCAGGCAAAATCAAACATACTGTCTTCAGTTCTATATATCATACTTTAAGAACTGCAGAAGAGGACCAACCAGAATTCAATGCAATTCAAGAAATATTTATGGGTAGATGAGAGATCTTTGATCAACATTAGTAAACTGCAGAGCATTCATTACCAATATAATCTGCATGCATAAAGTGACATAAAAGATATCTTCCAGGATATGTGATGTGGGAAAAAAAAATGGAATATGCTGACAAGAGGGTCAAGTTGAAGCAGAAATAGTTCAAGCGTTATGTAAGTCCCCAAGTTAAAAGGCCCAGAGGAAAGGTCTCTAACATATTTGTTGAAATTCCTCTCCCCCAATCCCACCCTCCACCCCCACTCAAAAAATGATTTATGAGAGGACATGGAAGAAAGTTAACGGATGGTTTGCAGCAGTGGTGGCAAACCCAAATAGAAAAGGGGCCATTAAACTGTATATAAGGTTTCCTTTACCTAAGGATCCTTGTGGCAGAATACTGACTTAGATAAACACATATTAACATTATCTATGTTCTATGGTTTTTTAATTTATTTGTTAAATTTTTCCCAATTCCCAATTCCCAATCTGGTTAAGCAGTTTGAGACCTCTGGATTGAAGATGGTAGGAGACCCACTGAAATTTGAAAGTATAGTGTTCAGTGCCACGTCTGAAAAGAAGTCTGCTAGCTTGTGGGCACAGTACAAAGTTTAGCTAGGAAACCAGCCCTCGTGTCGTTAACTTTTCATGTATTTTAAATCTTCTCTCATATATTACAAGCGCCTTCAAAGTAACTCTGTGTTTGGCATCCTTTCTATTTACATCCTTCTTCTTGTTCACTTTCCCCAATATCTTGCTGAGTACTTAATATTTAATTGGATTTTAACTCTGGTGTCCCTAAGGAAGAGAAGAGCTTGAAATACCTCAGACTGAATTTCTTTATCATGCCTTAAAGACTCCAGAAGTTCAATGCACTTCGCTAACACCTAAATATTCTAGAATTAGAAAAGCTTATAGACTATTACTTGTTTTTAAACTGTATTTCGAAGAAAGTCACCTGGAATCTGAATGAACACAAAGACATTTTGTAAACTTGAACCCAATTCTTGGCTTTAAATCATTCCTGATATATGTTAGTGTCTAGTCTGTTCAAAATAGCAAGGACTTAAAAATATACTATGTATAAGCTATTAATAGGTACTAGAGGTACAAAAATTACAGCAAGAAAAAAGATAGCTTCTGGATTCAAGGAATTTGTAATCCTAGAAAAGGGTGAAAGATATACAGATAAATTACTGTAATACAAGGTAGAAAATGATTCAGTGAATAGGAAAGGTCAAATAGAGCACCCTGGGAGATTCAAAGATAGAGTTACCAATTACTTCTTGCTGGAGGAGACTGAGGAAGGAATATTGGAGGAGATAGCCAGCTCTTGAGCTGAGGTGAAAGAGAGAGAAGGGCCTTGAGGGAATCAAGAGATAAAAGACTAGATTCACACCAGATTCATGAAAAGGTTCTTGAGTATGAGGAAACCGGCAGATACAATTTGGCTTTGTTTAACCAGAACTGCTACACAGGTAATATTTAAACATAAATGATAAAGTCAAATAAGTTGAGAAGTTCATTTTAGATGACTGTGTAATAACCACAGAAATAGATACAATATAATTAGAAACACTTATAAATCACTATACACATAGTAGATACTCAATTAAATACTGATTGACTTAACGAACACTAATTTCTGCTGACACTTTTTTAATTGACACTGGAGTAGTTTTCTTTAACACTTAGAAAGAGAAATCATTGGCAATTGTCATGTGAATTAGTCTTTAAACATATATACATACATATATATATGTATATGTGTGTATATATATATATATATATGTATACTGAAATAAAATGTCAAGGCAGGAACAGCTATACAAGAGGGAAAAGCCTACAAGTCATTACTCCTGGGATTCTGCCAAACACCTGCTCCTAATGAATGACTGATGGCCCCCAGTCAGCATCTATTCTTTATTGTGTCCTCCAAGACATGAATCCTGTGGGTACCTTAATATGCATCTTTTAATTGACAGGAAGACTATTTCCAAATCACACTAGTATCCCCCACTGAACGCCCAATTCCTGTGTTTTTCTTTGCTGAGCTATTTTTCATTGTGTGTGTTTGCATACTGTCACTTGGGCTAAGTTGTTTACAAAAGCCAGGCCCAAATTTGCAAATGATTTGGGGCTCTAAAAATTCTTTAAAGAAAAAAAAATAGTTTATAGAACTTAGAATTTATTTTCTCAAGAAAATAATGCTATAAATCACGGTTAGGTACCACGTTTAACACATGAAAGTCTTCTAAAACCTTGTTTGTTTGCTTTTTAACTATGTAGGAAAAATAGGGGCATATAGCTTCTAAAGAATAAGCAACACTTTGCATTGTGCTT
This sequence comes from Pseudochirops corinnae, assembly GCA_028646515.1. Classification (NCBI taxonomy): domain Eukaryota; kingdom Metazoa; phylum Chordata; class Mammalia; order Diprotodontia; family Pseudocheiridae; genus Pseudochirops; species Pseudochirops corinnae. The sequence continues at coordinate 88,165 of JAQQSV010000803.1, forward strand.
GAGCCATTCTCCTGGGATACCCTATGAGAAGCCGACTTGGGTGGTAGCTCAAATCACTGGAAATGCTGAAAAGACAGTACTTAGGGAAGCCAAATAGTGAGAAGTGAAATGGCGTACTTCGGACTGTACAGGTCTGTAGGTGGTAGTGAGGACAAGAGTGAGAATGAACTGGGATTCAGGAGGGAAACTAGCTGAATCTGCAAAAAGCAAAACAAGTCCAGTGCTCACATAAAGGCTGACTGCTGCATCTCTCCTTGCCTGCCTGTCTTCCCTGTGGGGATTGGGGTGCTTGCATATTTCTATGTTGCTCCTGTGGAGCTGTGGCTTATCCTGTTCTGCATCCCACAAACAACATAAATCACATGAAGAGGAGAACATGAAGATGATGAAAGCTGTCTATAAGATCATAGCAGCCAAACTCATCCCTAAATCTTCAATTTGAAAGACTGGCCCTCTGATAGGCAGCAAACTCATAACTTTGAGTACCAATGTAATGTTTTGACTACTGGAAAGAGGAAAACATGTCATGATGGATAGAGGAAAGTGGAGTAAGTTACTTTTCTCCCCTTTTGTTGAATACTTCCAAATAGATGAAAGTTTTCTCTGGGATCACACACACACACACACACACACACACACACACACACACACACACACACACACACACCTTTGGCCTGCTTCAAGGTTATCCCCTCACTTGGGACTCCTCCATATCCTCATGCTGCCCTAGACACCACAATCAAACAGTCCCATGATCCAAAATTATATACGCAACCTCACATTCCAACCAAAACTCAGTGTCTTGCCATACAGATGATCTGAGCTGGGGATTAAGAGGAAACCCCTTTAATTAGACTAATTTGTACTGAGGTTTCAGCGAGACAGCTTAGCCCTCCCAGCTGTATTTGCATTTTTGAAAGGAGATTCTTGTCAAGTTAAATAAGTCTCTACTTAGAATGTTTATAAGCAATGTAATTATAATACTGATAACAGCCAATATTTAGATAGCACCTTATAAAGTGATATAATACACACATACACACATGCACGTAGAAAATCAAATCTCATTTGTCTTTCACAACCACTCTTTGAGGCGGCACTAGCATTAAATAGTGTGGGTGCTTTTAAACCACTTTTGTGTCATGGACCCAGTTGGCAGTCTGATGAAGCCTAGAGAGGAAGATGGAATAAAATAACTTTCTCCTCAGTTGCTGAATCTCTCAAAGTTTGTCTCTGAGGCCCTTATACTCCCTTTCTAATGATTCCCCATCTTCATAATATTTTTATATGCATAAAATACAGGATTTAAAGGAAACTTATATTGAAATATTGAAATATGGTTATTAAAATACCTCCCCCCACACACACATAGGCATTTATTACAAGAACTGTGGTATGTAAGGTAAATAAAAAGTTTTTAAGAATCAGTTCAAATAAAAGGATTTATTGAGGGTATAAGTGGACTATTTTTTTTAACAACAAAACATTACATTGTGAAGTGACCCAGTCATCTTGCTGGTAAGAGGTTTAGCACCAAAACAAATGTAGCAGAAATCAGAACTTGTGAGACTGCTAGGTAATGCGGTGGAGTACTGGGCCTAGTGTCAGGAAGACTGAGTTCAAATACGGCCTCAGATACTTAATAGCTGTGAAACCGGACAAGTCACTTAACTTTTGTTTGATTCAGTTTCCTCAACTTTTAATATTTGTAAAGTGCCTGACATAGTGCCTGGTCCTTCCTTCTTTCCCCGTCCTCCCTACCTCACATATCAGACTAGGGATGATATAGCACGGAAAAGATCGTTGTTAGAATTAGAAGTAGCAAAGAAGGCTATGGAACCAGAAATTTTCCTTTAGGAGAATATGGGAAGTCTTGGCCACAGTGAAAAGTACAGCACAGTTATTTGTCGGTCATCTTGACAGGGTTTCTACTACCTCCAAGACGACAACACATCCTTAGAATTGAGGACCCATCTAGGATTAAATTTAATGTCCCCTCCCATCCCTGGATGGCAGTGAGGTGGCAGGTGTTGCAACAAGCCTGGGGGAATCTTCCTCTGGGTAGCTGAATGAAGAATAGTTCTATGTAGTCTAGGCAATCACAGCAGTTGGTGGCACATTAACTCTAGTAGAGTTGGTTGACATTTAGTAACAGCAAAGTGCATAGGCTGTAAAAGGGCATGTCAGGATGACCAGATCAATCTACCCAAAATTCATCTTACCAACTCAGTATCTGCCTAGAGGTTGAAAAGTCCATGAACAAAAACGATAACGAAGTTGCATCTCCAAAAAATAATGCTCATTGAATAGGGTATTGATTGAACTAGGATCTTTAGGATCAGTGTAGACAGTAATGAAGTACTCTATTGTTCTCCCTTAAAAGGTACAGCACAGTTCTGTCCAATAATTGCTCCTTTCCTCATGTAACACAGTCCTTTTCTACATAGGGCAACTGGAGTGAAAAGTATACATTGGACTGAGATGTAGAAAGAGTATAGCATGGCCTGGGAGAAGATAGCCTCCAGACAACCCTGGATCCATGATGAACTCCTTCTACAGAACCAGGACTATCAAGGTAATTGCTGAGCTAAACCAGTTCTTCAGGTCTCTAAATACATCTTCTGCTTCTGATGTGCAACTAGGAAGTCTTTGGTTTTCTCAGCAGATCATTGATCAGACCAGTTAAGAGTAAGAGGGACCTTGAGACCCTGTGAAGCAGAGAAATACCTGCTGGTCTTTCATAGAGGTGGGATTCCTTCAATGCAATACAGCTTCTACCATGTATGTGTATATCAATTAATCAATCAATCATTTAATTAAGCACCTAATATGAGGCACTGTGCTAAGCATTAGGAATACAAAAGGAGGTATAAGACAATGCCCTGCCTTCAAAGAGCTCACATGCCAGCCTATTGGATGTCTTGGGAAATCTTTTTCTCAAAAGAGCACTTCTCCAATTTGGTTATTTGGGTATTGATATGGACTGTCAAAGACTCACTCAGCTGATTCTGTGTAATGAATGAATAAATGAAAGAAAAGCATCTTCTGAAGTATTTACATTCTGCTAAGCATTCACCTAAGCTCTGGTAATACATACAGAAAAAGTTAGACTGTTTCTACCCTGAAAAAATATATCCCACAAATAAGACACTCCATCTCTCAGCTGTGGGCATTTACTCCAGTTATCTCCATGCCTGAAATGCTCTCCCTCTTCATCTCCAGGTGCTCACTTCCATGGTTTCCTTTAAGTCCCAACTAAAATCCTACCTTCTACAGGAAGCCTTTCCCAAACCCTATTGATTCTAGTTCCTTCCCTCTCAATATCTCCTTTTTATCCTGTATATACCTTGTCTGTACATCTTGATTTGCTTATTGTCTCCTCCATTAGACTGTGAACTTCTTGAAGGCAGGGAATCTCATTTGCCTCTTTTTGTACCCCCAGACCTTGGCACTTAATAAGTAAATGTGTTTTGACTAAAAGATATAGAGAAATGATGGCCAAGGAAGACTATTACAGTCTGGGAATTCACAAAGATGGTAAAGTCCCATTCAGCATCATTTACCAATTTTGGATTACAATGATTATCCTTCTCTTTTCTTCTCTTCAGCTCCTGAGTGACTTAAACAGTCCACTACAATTTCATATTATCTAACATAGGATATTATCTAATCTATAGTATTGAAAATGAAGGTGGAACAAAAGGGCAGTTAACTGACATACCCTTTCCATTCTTTGAGAAAGATGTAGAAAGGTGAGGAAGAGCATAAACATGGGGTGACAGGTCACAGGGCAGAAAATAGCCAGGTGAAGGAGAGATTACATGGAAACAGCAAGTGCTAGGGAGGAGGGGAAGGGTTAATTCTTCCTGGGAAGGGTCTCTGGAGGTCTACATCAGGGTGGAAAACAGTCAGGTGAAGAAGTTGCTTAGCTTCTTAATCTAGACATTATCCTGGAAGTAGATGCAGATACTAAGATAAACCACCACCCTCCATGATCCAAGTAGGCACCGAAACACTGAATTAAGAATGTCGGAAAAACTTCAGGTCGTAAAACAACATTTACAGAGGTCACAAAGAGCTTAGAAGGTCATTTTCTAATAGGTTCAATTTGGTGACTATTACTGCCCACTGCTAACTAGTCTGTTGGGTTAGACATCAGAGGGGCTTAACCATCCTAGATATAGAAGGATGGGATTTTTGGTTGTGGCAAGGTCCCAATTCCCCACTTTTCCTTATAATGGATGTTACCAGGGCTTAGCAGCAGAAATGTAGATCCACATAAATCTCTTCTAAAAAATCTTTCCCAAGAATTCAAATACTAACAACTTTGGTTTGATGAATAGAGATCCCAGCTATCTCAAACTGGGGGCCCTAGAACTAGGTGATCACAAAATCAAACAGCTTACGTTTGGAGCAACTTCTCAGTCTCCTCCTCTAGTCCTGCTAGTGGAAAGGTCCATGACTTGGGAAGAGGTTATGGGCAGAATGTGGAATACAGCTCTAGGCAATGCAGTTATAAGTACTGACAAAGGAAGGTGACCTTCCTCAAGTTCCACAGATGGCTGGATTATACAATGCCAGCCAACAGAACTTCAGTACTGAGAAGAAAGTTATATTTAGGCTATGTACCTGGCAAGGCCTTCATTCATTCCACAAGGGCTTCTTATCCTAGGTCATTGTTCTCAATGAGTGAACCTGGCTCCCAGTCTCTCTCTCCCTCCATCCCATTTTCTGGCTTCATACTAGGGCACTAAGTATACATGCATCATGATGTTCCCCAAAATACCTTAACTTCCTCAATCCTAGTTCCTCCATCTATTCAATTCCCCAAATCTCCCCCACTCTATTCTACTTCTGTTCCACATAGAGATATCCTTGATCTTGCCATCACCTATCACTATTTCACTTCCATGCTTACAAATGCTAAAATTCATCTATCTGATCATAATCTTTTATCATTACACATTCCCTATGTCTAACACTATCATTACCTATCTCTATGTCTTCAATCATTCTACTCCTCCGTTCTTTCCCAAGTCATTATCTTTTCACTCCTCTGTTCAAAATCTTGACCCTTTGGGGGGCGGAGCTAAGATGGCGGAGAGTAAGCAGTAACCTGAACAAGCTCCCACAGAATTTCATCCTTGGGAACTAAAAATTCAATTTGAGCGGATTTAAAAGTGACGGAGCCTATTGTGAGACGGAGAGTGACAGATTCCCAA
>JAQQSV010000804.1:5902-17353 GCA_028646515.1 Pseudochirops corinnae
TGTGTTTTTTTCCTTATTTACCTTTCTATGTCTCTCCTGGATCTTGTAGTTGGAGGTTGAATTTTTCTATTGAGCTCTGTCTTCTTCATCAGGAAGGTCTGGAATTCTGTTATGTCACTGAATGACCATCTCCTTGCCTGGTAGATTATGCTCAGTCTCACTGAATAAGTGATCCTTGGTTGTACCTCGATGTCTTTTGTCTTGCGAAAAATCATATTCCAGTTCCTCCGGTCTTTCAACGTAGAGGCTGCCAGATCCTGTGTGATCCTCACCGTGGTTCCATAATATCTGATTTGTTTCTTTCTGGCCACTTGTAGTATTTTGTCCTTTACCTGATAGTTCTGGAGTTTGGCCACAATGTTTCGTGGACTTTTCAATTTGGTATTTCTTTCAGGAGGTGTTCGGTGGATTCTTTCAATTTCTATTTTACCCTCTGGTTCTAGGATCTCAGGGCAGTTGTCCTTGATGAGCTCATGGAAGATATTGTCCAGGCTCATTTTTTCATCGTGATTTTCTGGTAGACCAATGATTCTCAGATTCTCTCCTGAATCTGTTTTCCAGGTCAGTTATTTTTCCATTGAGATATTTTACCTCTTGTTCTAATTTTTCAGTCTTGATGTTTTATTTGACTGATTCTTGGTTCTTCATAGAGTCATTGGCTTCAATTTGGTTGATTCTAGTATTTAGCAAATTATTTTCCTCAGTTAGTTTTTGAAGCTCCTTTTCCATATGGTCAGATTTCATTTTTAGTTCATACATTTTACTTTTTAAGGAGCTGTTCTCTTCATTATAATGTTTTTTCTAATTTCACAATTTTGTTTTGGTAGGAGATGCTGATTTTATCTTCTACCTCTCTAACCCAGATTTCAAAGTTCTTTTTGAGCTCATCTATGAATTCTTTCTGTGCCTGAGACCAGGTCATAGTCCCTGTTAAGGCTTCAGCTGTGGGTGTGGAGTCAGTACTCTCTCCTGAGTTTGATTCCTCCCTCTCACCATAATAGGATTCCAGAGTCTTTGTCTTTGTCTTCATAGGCTTTCTTCCCATTTTGAGGCAGGACCTTAATCATGCCCTTCCTCTGGGGTTCCTAATCCTTTACTGCTTAAAATTTTCCTCTGGGGCAATAATTACTTTGTTTTTGGGTTGGAGGGGGGGATTGGAGAAGCCAGGGTGCAGTCTGTCATCTTGGTCCCTGGAGGTTCAGCTAGGGGCCTTTTAAATTTCTAGGCTGTGAATGGGTAGTCCCAGGGGTAGCTGCTGCCCCTGCTGTGGACCTTCCCTTTGTCTCTTACCCAGCTCAATTTGTCCCCACCCTGTGGTGATAGGCCTGGGAGTGGCCGTTGTGGTTGGTGGGTCAGCAGGCCATGTCCAAATACAGACTCTCGGCATGCCCCGGGTCTTGGGGCCTTCCTAGTGGGTTGCATTGCCACGCTGGGTCTCTGGGACTACCTGGTGTGTCATGCCACCACCCTGGGTCTCCGGGCCTGCCACGAAAGTAATTGATAATATTGCTGAGATCAGGGTTTATCTTCTTGCCCATTGTACCCCAAGTGATTACCGCAGTGCTTGGTACATCATAAGTGAATAATAAATGTTTTTTAATCCATTCTTTCATTCATTTTGAGATAAGGAAACTGAGACAAAGAGATGCTGTGACTTTGCCAGGGTCATACAACTTTTAAGCGTCTGAAGCTGGATTTGAATTTAGAAAGTGAAAGTTTGGAAAGGCACACTGAAGATAGAGGGGCAGTTAATGCAGTGGAAAGAACACTAGACCCAGGATCAGATGACTTAGCTTTAAATTTTAGCTCTCCCAACTACTGCCTGTATAACCCTATCATTTTGCTTTCTCTCTGTTATCTTTTTTCTCATCTGTAAAATTGTGGGTTTGGAGGATTGTTGAAGGTCTCTTCCAACTCGTGATCTAAAGACACCTCTTTAAATGCCTCTGTCATAATTTCTGGGAGAGTTGTTCCTAGTAATGAACTAATTTCAAGGAAATTGTAGAGTGCTATGATTTATTACTAAATTATCCAGTGCAATAAAAGTATGGAAGCTAGAAGCAAAAGAAAACTGTTTCTGTGTTCTCGCCTTAAATAACAATTAAATTTCCAGCTGGAGATGTGCAAAATATAGTAGAACACTTAGAGAGATGGTATTTGCCTCATTCTATTTTGGGATTCCTTAGTAAAATCACCTTATAGCAACAGCTGTTGTGAGAACTGGGATTGGTGTGAATTTTTCATCCATTGCCTAGAAAGTTGAAATGCTGTAATATATTTTCAGTTCATTTCAGGTTCAGGTATCCCTAGGAGCAATCTTCTTCCTGCTAACAAACAGGAAGATACTAAGATTGCAAAACAGAGATTCAGAACCTTAATTCAAACTGTTCTTGGTTGGAAGCTCCAACTGGGACTTTATTGCAAAACACTAGGCATTAGAAGATCAGTTGCTAAATTAGCCAGAATAAACATCCTGAGGTGCAAAACTTCTGCCAGGAAACAGAGCTAGCAACAAGGCAAAAGGATTGGCAGTAGGTTTAAGAAAAGGCCTGAGTAAACAGACAAATGAAGTTCCTGTTGCTACAATGATGTACTCATCATGAACCCCTTTAGATAATAAGCTCTATCACATTAGGTAGCTCAGTTTTCTTTGTAGGATGGGACTCTGGGAATACTGATACTTTTGATTATAAACCCAAATGCAGTAATACAAAGACTTGTAAAGTAATTCAAACTAAATTTGATTACTCATTTCAGAACAGTAGGATCCACTATAATGCATGATAGATTTCTTTTCAAAAAATAATAAAATTCAAGTAAATATTATGGGATTCCTAATCATGTTTTGAATTTGTGTCATATTTTCAAGTACTTTAAATGCTATTACCTCTCTTAGAAAAGTTCTGTGTGTGAAAAAAAAGGTATAACCATTCAATCTGTAGGTTTTAAATGTTTATGATGTTTTTGTAATAAATGGTAAGTAGGTCTATTTCTTTGAAATGTTTTTTTTTAATTGTGATTCATCTTACTTAAAAGTTTATGCCCTGTCCACGTGGAACATCAAATATTTCCTGTTTGTAATACAGGAGACTGTGTATTAAAAACTGTGATCGCTGATGTAACTTTCCATCAGCACTTTTTTCTGTTCTGATCTTTCTTCCTGGTAGCACATTAGAGGGAAATGTTTCATCCTGCACAGATTATAATTATGTGACACTGTGACTGTAAATATACAAAGAACATTGTTTTCTATGTTGTTACAAATCTAGTTATTATTTGCTTTGATTTTTTGTTTTTATTATCCATTAATCCTAGTATTGACTGTGGAGCAGATTAATCAGATCGTTAATGTCTTTTGTTTGGATTATGACATGCAGTCTAATTCTTACTTTGTGAAATTGGACAAGACTCTATGTCTTGGGCAAGCCTTATAGGCAAACAGTGGGGCTGAGATCAGAATAAATAAAAAGAAATAAAGCAAGATATATTGTATTTGGTAAATTGGACAGTCCCTTGAATGATTTCAAGCTTCTCTCTGAAATAAGCAAACAAAAATATCTTATTTAAAACCAATAGTTCCCAAGTGATTCTTTCTGGAATCATGGAATGCCACAATCTCTGAAGAATGAAAACTGGAGATCAAAGGACAATTGAGACATGTGCTAAACATTCATGTGCTGCATTGTATTACCAGTAAGAACTTTACACAATAGATAAAAATAAAGCCAGCAAACGAATGCGTGCTCAAAAAGGAAAGTGGATCTATCATAAAATATCCTGAAAATTAGGAATAAAATATAAGTAGCCTGCATGCTATGGGCAGCTAAGTGGTATAGTACATAGAGTGCTGAGTCTGGAGTAAGAAAGATTCATCTGTATGAGTTCAAATTTGACCTCACCCATTTACTAACTCTATGACTGTGGGCAAGTCACTTACTCTATTTTCCTCAGTTTTCTCTTCTGTAAAATAAACTAGAGAAGAAAATGGCAAATCACTCCATTATCTTTGCCATGAAACCCCCAAATGGGGTCTCTATAAAGAGTTGGATACAACTAAAACAATTGAACAACAGGGCCAGAATGTTGAATTGAAACCCAAGTAATGCTGACAAGTAAAGAATCCTCAGCACTAAGTAAGGGGATGGACTGTGATTTTCAGATTACAAATTATATAAAAAATATTGTTAATACAGAATTGATAGCAAAGATAAGTGAGATCTTAAATTAGCTACCTTAAATGATTTCAAATCACAAGATTGAAATGTCCTACATCCAGAGTACTGAGATAATTGGTAGATTTGATTTTTGAATGTGTTTTATTTTTTTAATAATTATTTTTTGTTTATTTTTAGTTTATATCATTCATTTCCATAATATTTCGAGTTACAAATTTATTCCACATCTTTTCCCCACCCACCACCCCAAAACAATGATCTCACTATATATATGCACCTCCCCCAATCTGCTCTCTCCCATATCTTCTCCCATCACCCCTCTAACTTCCCATTAGGGCAAGATAGATCTCCCTACCTCTGTGCTGTATATCGTATTTCCCAGTTGCATGTACATAATAATAATAATAATATATATTTTAAAACATTTGATTTTAAAACTTTAAATTCTAGATTTTTTCCCTTCCTCCCTCTTCCCCTGACCCTGCTGGGAAGACAAGCCATTCCATACAGGCCATATATGTGTAGCAGAACATCTCCATAATAGACATATTGTGAAAGACTGACTATTTGAATGTGTTTTAAACTATAAAAATATTGAAAAATGTACCACAACAATGGAGGTGGACAAATGTTATGCCTATTTTCAAAAAGGTGGGGAGGGGGCTAAAGCCTTTTTCTATATAACATTTTTTATTTTCAAGTCATAGAAAAATGTTAAAATATATGATTAAGGACATCATTAGTAAACACTTGGAAAAAGGAAGTGGTGATGAGAAAGAGATAACATGACTTTACAGAAGACAGGTCATATCAAGGAAAAATTTCCTTCCTTCCTTGCTTCCTTCCTTCCTTCCTTCCTTCCTTCCTTCCTTTCTTCCTTCCTTCCTTCCTTCATTCCTTTCTTCTTTCCTTCCTTTCTTCCTTTCTTCCTTCCTTCCTTCATTCTTTCCTTCCTTTCATTCATCCTTCCTTCCTTTCTTCCTTTCTTTTTTTCTTCCTTCCTTCCTTTCTTCCTTCCTTCCTTCCTTTCTTCCTTCCTTCCTTCATTCTTTCCTTCCTTCCATCCATCCTTCCTTCCTTCCTTTCTTTTTTTCTTTCTTCCTTCCTTTCTTCTTCCTTTTTTATTTACAAAATACTATACTGACATAGTTATGTATTTGAGGAAATCATTTGAAGTGGTGTCTCATATTATGCTTATGGAAAGATTACAGAAATGTGTATTAAACGACAACATTGTTAGGTGGATTTGGAACTGGCCAGATAAATAAATCAAAGGAGTAGCTATTAATGATTTGAAAGACAAGTATACAGAAAGCTCTAGAAGAATATCTTCTTCTATAGCCCTTTGTTATTTGAGATTTTTTGTAACAACTTAGGTGAAGTTAGAGATGGCATGATTATAAAATTGCAGATGGCTAAAGACTAGGAGGCACATACAAAACTCTGAATTTCAGGACACAGAAAGAAACACTTCTATATGTAAAATAATGAGATAAATCTAATGAGGTAAAATAAAAAAGAAATAAATGTAAAATTCTCTATTGAGTTTAAATATTAAGAACTTACAAGGACCAAGTTAAATAGATATGAATAGATAACTTGTGTGGGAAAAGTTTTGAGGATTTTAATGGACTGCAAGCTGAATAAAACTTCTTGTTTTAAGGTACTTAACCAGTTTTTCACATGGCCTTGGCTATACTAAAAGATACATAGTGTTTAGAATGATAGAGGTATTTTTCTACCCTCTTAAGACCATATTTGGAGGATAATTTTCCATTTTGGGTATCACATTGAAAAGGAAATTCAGAAGCTGAAGAGTGTCTAGAATAAAAGCAGTATGGAGAGGACACTTAAAGACAAGTCATATGTGAACTGGAAATAACTTGTCTCTTTAACCTATTGCAAAAATTGGGATAGCAGAGGACAAGATAAAGTATCAGTTTTACACTACTTAAAGAAGTACCACATAGAAAAAAAATATATTTGTACTTTCTGCTTTTGGAGCCAAAGGGCAGAGTCACTACTTGGTCCCAGACAAGCAATAGTCATACTTGTAGAGAGGCTGATTTAGGCTAAATGGAAGAAAAAATTTCCAAGTATTTTGAGATAACTAGAAATTGGATCCGCTTTTATGGAACATAATGAACTCCTAATCACTGGGTATCTTCAAGTGGAGGGGATACTCACTTCTCATTGATTTTACACAGGAAAATTAAGTTAAGACAAAAATTGAATTGGGTGGCTGGTAGAATCTATCTAAAATTGTGATGTTATAGTATCTCTTTAAGTGCATAGGCCTGGTGTATATTAAATGATTAATATATTTTAAATAAATTTATTAATGAAGGGTTGACTTTGTTTTGAGAGTGTTTTTTTTTTTAATCAGTACTCCTTGATTAGCAAATTTTACTGATTCTATCATAACCAGTAATGTTACATGGTCAAACCACTTCAAACTTCTGGGTGTTGATTTCCTCATATATAAAACAATACTATGGAGCATTTCACTTCTGAAATCCCGTGCAGTTCTGTAATTCTGTGGTTTTATCATTCTTTGGTCCAGCAGCTCTGCATATGAAGATCTCGTCCCACTAATTATTATGTCTGAATGTTACTCCAATTCTATGGGGACCACAAGACAGGAGCATAGAATTATCTGTTGTCAGGCTAATTTTGTAGAATAGCTGACAGTCTATGGCTGTATGCTAAAGGTGGCCAGGAGATAATTTTGAGTGGCACAGCCCTAGGCAAAACTGTCAATCAGGTGAAGCATAACTTTGATTCTCTCCCACCTATGCTATCAATGTCTTTCCTCAGAAATGGCATTACCATCCTGCTTCTTTTCCTAGAACCTTACAAATACTCTGTCAAATTATCTTTGGTAAGACATTAAGTGAAGATTAAGGCATTAGCTGATTATCAGCACTCCTGAAGATTTTTTTCCCCCCCAAAAAGTGATAGGTTGGAATTTTAATAACTAGTACATTTCCCTTCCTCTCACCTTTTTGCAGAGAAGCCTGAGGTTGGAGAGTGTTTCCCTAATGTCTAGGTCTTTGCCTATATTATTCATAAGGACCACTTCAGACTTAAATATAGTGATTTCTGAGATGATAGGTTGGATGTCTTTATAATACCCATCTAGAATGTCTCACCATGAGGTGGAATTAGATTTTCAATGCCTCTGACAGTGTATCTCAAATGATGGCAGTTTCTACAATTCTAGAGATCTTCAGAGTACAATTCCAACAACAGGTGAGTTGTGCTTTCTGAGGATCCACTTAATTAAATACAGAGAAATCTATAACTAGTATACCAAGCTTACAATGACACAAAATACAACAACAAAAAAGAAACTAAAAATGCCCCTCTGTAGCATGATTTTTTTTTTCTCCTTCTGTGGTGGCTACAGCAAAATGTCAGAGAAGGGATCAATGTGTGCTAAAAATCCTACTGCGTATAAAGATGAACTCAATGGTTGGTATTTTAGTTGTATGTTCCTCATCCATAGATTTTTGAAGTAGGGGAACTGAATCTATGTATATATCTAACATCTATCAATCTATCATCTGTCTATCTATCTACCCACATACACACATACATATATAAACATACATATGTATATATGTGTGTATATGCATGTATATCCATAGACACCATAAATATATATATATGTATATATACATGTATGCACACATATATACCATATATTATATGTATGTATGTGTATATGTGTGTACACATGTTTATATGTATGTATGAATTTACCATAAATGAAGCCAGTAAACAACAGGAAGTTGCAATTGTATATAAAGATGGAACATGGATTATACTTGAGACAAATAAACTGTTCACATAGTTTGTTTTATTTTTCATCAGTTCCAATTTAGCAAAATACAATAAAAGGATAGCCATTGATTCTAAACTATGACTATTCCATAAGGAAGTTTAAGTAGTCATCAAACCAATAAATACATATTTATTAAGCACATTATTAGACTCTCAGGTTGTTGTTACAAATAGAAATTGAGAGCTCCCTTGTCTTACATTATAATAGGAGGATGTAAGATATATTGGGGAGTGAAGGTTAGAGAAGGAAGTTGAGTTGTGAGGTGTAACAGGAATTGTTAACTTAGTCATAGAGGAGGAGATTTCCATGTATTTTTTTTTCAGTAGGAATAATAGCACTGATTTTATTATTTTTCTCAGAATTAGAATAAGAGGGGGTAAATAAGAATCATGTCAACTCACAATTTCTTAAAAAAATAATTATAATAAAGGTCTCACTCTATTGATTTAAAAAAAATAAATCATATCTTTGATTGTAAGAGTAACATGCTTCATTAAAGGGTCTCTTCCAACAAAGTTTCAACGTTCCATAATTCAAAATCATTCAAACTTCCTTGAAATACATAACAGAAATAAGTTTTAGCAGGAATCCCTTTTATATCAATATCAGGTGAAGGATTAAACTAACAAATATATACTTAAAAAAATACTTTTTCATAATGATGAAAGAGATCCAGAGCGGAGTCCAGGGTGAACAGACATTCTCTATAGATAATGTTGTCCTTCATGGGCTTCTCTCTGTAGATGACATAGTGATGGCTGCATTGAGCCTGGAAACACCACAGAGTCTTCTTGTAAAAATTATTTTCACATTAGTCATGTTGTAAAAAAGAACTACAACTAATGGGAGAAACCACAAGAAAGAAGAGTCAAAACAACAACAATAAAAGAGAGCAAATATTAGTTTTGATCTGTATTCACACTCCCTAGTTCTTTCCCTAGATGTGGATAGCATTTTCCATCATGTGTCTTGGAGTTGTCTTAAAGTCTTTCATCACTAAGAAGAGTTAAGTCTATCAAAGTTGGTCATCACACAATATGACTGTTACTGTGTATAATGTTCTCCTGGTTCTGCTCATTTCACTCAGCATCAGTTCATATAAGTCTTTCCAGGTTATTCTGAAGTCTGCCTGCTCATCATTTCCTATAGAACAATACTATTCCATTATATTTATGTATCACAACTTGTTCAGTCATTCCTCAATTGATGGGCATCCCCTCAATTTCCAATTCATGGCCACCATAAAAGGAGCTGCTATAAATATTTTTTGTACATGTGGGTCCTTTTCCCACTTTCGTGATCTCTTTGGGTTACAGATCTGGCAATGGTATTGCTGTGTCAAAGGGTATACACAGTTGTATAGAGCTTTGGGCATAGTTCCAAATTGCTCTCCAGAATAGTTGGATCAGTTCACAATAGTGACTTGAAAACATCTACAAGAATGGCTTATAAATGCAGATTGGAGACAAGACTAATAAGATTTCTTAGAAGAGCTAAAGAAGAAACATTTAAAAAAAGATTTTTTTCAATCAAATTATATCAAGAGAGGAAAAATTAGGAAACCAAATAAAAGACATGTAAGAAAATTATGTGGATGGGGAAAGGGGTGGAATTTGGAACTCAAAAACTTGTGGAGCTGCATGTTATAAACTAATAGTAAGAGAGAGAGAGAGAGAGAGAGAGAGAGAGAGAGAGAGAGAGAGAGAGAGAGAGAAAGAGACAGAGAGAGACACACACACAGAGAGAGAGATGGAGATAGAGAGATGCATAAAGCAAAAAGGATGGAGAGGAATAGCAAATTTGCCTGTAAATGTGAATGGGTTGAATGCAGACATAAGATGGAAAAGGATAGCACACTGAGTTAGAAAGCATAATCACATAATATGTTTTGTACAAGAAAAACATTCAAAACAAAAAGATATATACATAGTTAAAACAAGTGACTAAAGAAGATTCTATTATGCTGTAGCTGAAATACAAAGGCAGGGTTAACAATTATGATATCAAACAAAACAAAAGCAAATAAAAACTCCATTAAAAGAGATAGTCAAGGAAATTACTTCCTGCTGGAGGCAGAACCAGAATGATGGAGTACAGGCATAAATTTGCTTGATCTTTCCTAAATTCCCTTTCAAATTTAAAATAGCACCTCAAAATGAATTCTGTTGGATTTCTGATTGCAACTTTGTGATTTTTCTTTCTGCTCTAGTTTAAAAATGCTTTGCACTTTGATACTCACCTGATTTGTGATTTCTTTCACATGGACATTCTCTTACTGCCATTCTTTCACACTAACGTTATCTTTCCAAATACCTAAGAATCCCAAAGTTAACATAATATTAACTTTTCCAAAAGAACTCCAGTCACAGACAAAGGTGATTTCCTTTCAATCCATCAATTGACAAGCATTCGAATTATGAATGCCACCCCCCAAAAAAAGAACAGTTAAGTAAACCACATCTCCATATTAGTTACATCCAAAAATAAATTTCTTATTTTGTAAATTCAACTATCAACTGACTGTCATTAGTTTGGTAGCAGTCTTCATTATCTTTTTTTTTTATATTAACATTTGTTTATTTTTAGTTAAAACATTCATTTCCGCAAGATTTTGAGTTACAAATTTTCTCCCCGTCTTTCCCTTACCCATCACCCCACAACAGCAATCACACTGTATACCCCCTTCTCAAATCTGCTCTCTCCTATATCCTCCCACATCACTGCTCTGACTTTCTGGTCGGCCAATATGGATCTTCCTACCCCAGTGCCTGTATATCTGATTTATCTTGTTTCCCAGTTGCATGTAAATAATGATAATAATTATGTGTGTGTATATATGTATGTGTATGTATATGTATATATATATATGTGTGTGTGTATGTGTGTATATATATATATACACACACACATATATATACACACATATATATGAAACTTTTGATTTTAAACCTTTAAATTCCAGATTCTTTCCCTTCCTCCCTCATCACCTACCCCCTGTCCCTTTACAAAAGTGTGTGCTTCTAACAACCCTACCCACTCAACCTGCCCTCCCCTCCATCATTCCCTCTCTCATCCCCTTCCCCCCTACTCTCCTACAGGGCAAGACACCCAGTTTAGAGTGTATGTCATTCCCTCCCTAAGCCCAATTCAATGAGAGTAAGTTTGACCCATTCCCTTTTGCCTTCCTATTCATTCCCTCCATTCTAACAGTTATCCCTTGCTTTTTCTGTATGAGATAATTATCCCCATTCTATCTTCCCTGTCTCCTCTCATTGTATTCCACTCTCACCTCTCAATTTCACCTTTTAAATATCATCCCTTCCTGTTCAATTGATCCTGTGCTTTCTATGTATATCTGTACACATATATACACAAAGTCACATATGTATTCACATGCTTTTATACAATTTTATATAGACATATGTGTAT
>JAQQSV010000804.1:17453-46736 GCA_028646515.1 Pseudochirops corinnae
TGTTTACCTTCTCATGCTTCTTGTATTTGAACGTCAAATTTTCTGTTCAGGTCTGGTTTTTTTCATCAAGAATGCTTGAAAGTCCTCCACCTCCTTGAATGACCATAATTTTCCCCAAAACATTATACTCAATTTTGCTGGGTAGGTGATTCTTGGTTTTAGTCCTAGCTCCTTTGATCTCCAGAATATCATTTTGCAGGCACTTCAATCCCTTACTGTAGAAGCTGGTAGATCCTGTGTTGTCCTGAGTGTGTTTCCACAATATTCAAATTGTTTCTTCTTAGCAGGTTGTAATATTTTCTCTTTGATCTGGGAACTTCGGAACCCGGCTATCACATTCCTAGGAGTTTTCTTTTTGGCATAGTTTTTCAAGTGGTGAGCAGTGAATTCTTTCAAGTTCTATTTTGCCCTCTAGTTCTAAAATATCAGGGCAATTTTTCTTGAGAATTTCCTGAAGGATGATTTCTAGATTCTTTTTTTTTTTATCATTGCTTTCAGTTATTCCAATAACTTTTAAATTGTCTTTCTTGGATCTACTTTCCAAGTCAGTGGTTTTTCCAATGAGATGTTTCACATTGCCTTCTATTTTTTCATTTGTTTGGATCTGTTTAATAGAATCTTGATCTCTTATGAAGTCATTTACTTCCATTTGCTCCAATCTAATTCTGAAGGAATTATTCTTTTCAGTGACCTTTTGAAATTCTTTTTCCATCTGGCAAATTTGGCTTTTCAAGGCATTCTTCTCCTCATTGGCTTTTTGGGCCTCTTTTACAATTTGAGAAAGTCTAGTTTTTAAGGTGTTATTTTTCTTCAGTCAGGTTGTTGACTCTCTTTTCATGATTTTCTTGCATCATTCTAATTTCTCTTTCCAGTTTTTTCTCCATTTCTGTTACTTGATTTTCAAAATCCTTCTTGAAATCCTCCATGACCTGTAACCAGTTCATATTTTTCTTGGAAGCTTTTGGTGCAGGTGTTCTGACTGTATCATCTTCCTCTTGTTCCATGTTTTGATCCTTTTTGTCACCCAAAAAGGAATTTAAAGGTGGATGGCAGTGCTTGCTTCGTTTCCTTTGCTTGCTCATTTTGCTAGTCAATTACTTGACTTTTGTGCTCTTTGCCACTGTAGAACTCTGCTTCCAAAGGGGAGAGCTTTGTCCAAAATTGCTGGGGTTTTCACAGCTGCCAGAGCTATTAGGAGGCTGCTGCAGCCCCCACCAGCTTTGGCTTGCCGAAAATGCACCTCAGAATCACCACCCAAGACCACGATCCATATCTAGGCAGTTTAAGGCAAGAGCCCTTAGCCTCTGATTGGTTGCTTGCGCCCCCTTCAATCTGTAGGCCAGGAGCTCTGAAGCAGCCACATGAAGGTGGCTGTAGGGCCCCCACATTGGTTGCTTCTGGCTCTGGGGGCAGAGCCCTGGCCCCACTCCTCTGTCTCCCCCAAATTCAGCCTTGTTCCACTGACCTTTCACTTTGTCTTTGCCCTTTATGGGTTGATAATTCTGGAAATCTCCACATTTGCTGGTGTTCTACTCTCCTAAATGCTCCAGCCAGCTGGTCCAGGCTGCCCTGGGTCTAAAACCATGGGCTTGTGTCAGCTCCCAGCATGCTGTGATGAACCCTTCCTATCAGTCTGCTGGGCATTCCTCAGCAGGACCTTTGTTTCTCTGTCACTTCGTGGGTTTTATAGCTCTAAAATTTGGTTAGAGTCATATTTTATCAATATTTGAGGTGATTATGGGGGGAGCCACAGAGTTTTCCTGCTTCTATGCTGCCATCTTGACTCCACCCCCAATGGGTAGACCCTTAAGGAGCCTTGGAATCTGTGACACTTGCATTGGGCAAGTAGGTCAGAATTATCTGACAGAGTGAGTCTGTGCTAGATAATTCTCCAGCCAGCAGTCTTTATTATCAATTCTCTGGAATAATTGTTGACTATTTAGTTGATCAGATGTCTTAATTCTTTAAAAATCATTTATTCTTTGATAATATTGATGTTACAATATAAATTATTTTCATTTCTCTATGCACAAATTCATGCAAATATTTACATATATCTTTGAACTCCTCTTTCCTGATCTCCTGCAGTACAAATAGTAGTCTATCACATTCATATAGTCCATTTTTTCAGTAATTCCCTAAAAAAGATGCTCATAAATCAGGAAAAGGCTGGACAACTTGGGGTATAAGAATGTAATGAACTACTATTGCAATGTAAGAAATCAGGGGAAAGATGGTATTAAAGAGATATTAAAAGACTTTTATGAATTGACCTAGAGTCAAGTAAGCATAGCCAGAAGAACAGTTTATGGCATAATATCCATTTTATGAAATGATCAAGTATATGCACATGTGTCATATGTATATACATGTTCATATATACCAATATAAGTATCTATGTGTGTATACAAATATACATATGCTCATGCATATATATGTGTGTGTATATATATATATATAGTCATACATCATAATTGCTTCAGTATCCCATGTTTATGAGTCCTTCAGAAAGTTCAGTTTGCCACAATCTGATAGCTGAATAATCTCTGCACAAGCATACATAACTTTTATATAGCTAGTAGGTCATGATTTAAAATTTAATTTTTTAAATGCGACAAATTCAATAACTTTCCAGAAACTATTTCATATGTAGAGTACAATATAAAAGATCATTATAAAACACAGAATCTGAATTAGATAAAAGGACACTCTATCAGCTAACCTGTCAAGGAGCAATATTTTTTTTCATTACATATAAAATGTAAGCTCTCTGATTACAAAGATTGTTTCATTTTGAGCTGTGTGTCTCTGGCATCTAAAATGGCATCTAGTGGATACTGGTGTGGTGGATAATATGTGTTTATTGCTCAACTATTTATAATCTAATTTTGATTGTTAACTTAAAAATTATTTTAACAAATATATTCATGTCCCTTATTAAGACAAAAACACATTCAAGCACAACTTTTTGTGTTTAGATAAAATAAAATTGAGTTACATCAACAAAAAATGAAAATGAATATAGATCCAGAAATGCCCTGGTAAATAGTACCATCATTAAATCAATGCCTAAATAAACACACTATTTGTGGTACACTTGCAGAAATGAGACTCTCAAAGGTCATTAAGAAGAGCAATTTATGGCATAACATGGTCATTCAACAGTTAAAAAGGGGTGTGCTTAGTCACAGGAAAGAAATTTTTAGGACTGTAAGAACTATGATCAAGGCAATGAACATCCAGTATTACAGAGGACTGACTCCTTGACCTTTAAATATCACTAATAAATGCTTTGTTCAGCCTATAGACTGCTTCTGTCCATGTGTGTCTTTCTCTCCTGCCTCCACTGAAACCCTGAGTCCATATAAGGAATTCTTGTTTTTCAACATTTGATGTTGCCTAGGCCTTGTCAGAGCCTTCTCAGCAGGCTCACCTACTTCTCAAAACTCACCTTAAAGAAAGCAGTGAGAGAGGGCAGGAATGTGCTACATGCAACCCAACCACAGAGACATCTTGCCCCTAAAACTGGCACATTGGGGACTTATCCCCTGAACCTAGTGCTCCTCAAGTTCCCTTCCCCCTGAACAGCATAAGCAATCTAAGGAAGGACACTTAAAACACACTTAGCTCTGGACTTTCCTTGCCTCCATACACACAAAAAAACAAAAACAAAGTCTAGTTAGATGTTAAGGGTGTGGCAACTGATTTGGCCTTTGGGCATCCATCTAGTCTGAAGTGCAATGAGTTCAGTTGTATAGGCCTCTATATCATCTGAAGGACATTTTCAATATATATGTATGAGAAACTATCCTAATCTGCAGTAGGTCGGGTCTTAGGGAAAGGTAGCCCGACTGATGTGATAATGGTGGGGATATGGCTTAGACAACAATACTGCCTCTCATTGATAATATTTATTCTATCACACTATTTTATAGCAAGGAGTCATGGAAGACAATATTTTCCAAAGTATTAAAATTTAGGATCACCCCTACTACTTGCCAAGGTCAACCTTTGTTCATGTACCCTTAACCCCAAACTCTCTTATCTTATCTGGTAGATTATTTTTAATGTAATACAATTCTATCTCTAATCTTCAGACTCTCCCTTTTTTCTCACTCTTCTGTTGCTTACACACATTCTCATGTCTCTCTTTTCATCAAAAAATCTCTCCCTTGATCCTACCATCCCCTCTAACTATTATCAACTATTTCTCCTTCCCTTTTCTCCTAAACTATTATGAAAAAGAAAAACCTTTCTCGTTCTCTTCTTAACTCAGTGCAATATAATCTCTGGCCTCATAATTCAACTGTGCTTTCTCTCTCCAATATAACAAATAATTTCTTAAATGTAAAATCTAATGTTCTTTTTTTTTTCCTTTTTTGGAGGACAATTGGGGTTAAGTGACTTGCCAAAGATCACACGGCTAGTACATATTAAGTGTCTGAGGCTGGATTTGAGCTCAGGTCCTCCTGATTCCAGGGCTCGTGCTCTATTCACTGTGCCACCTAGCTGCTCCTAAATCTGATGTTCTTTTATCAATATTCATCGTGATTTATTTCTCAACAACATTTGGCGGTTATCACATTCTCTGGGTATATAACTCCTTGAACTTTTCTCAACTCTTGCTCAATCATTATCCTTGCCCTATTAATTAACTGTGTGTATTTCCAAAGTTCATTCCCAGACCCTCTTCTTTCTCCTCTCTCTCGTATATATCTTGCTGATTTTATTGGCTATCATAGGTTCAATTATCAATTTTCTACAATTGCAACTTGCGTTTTATTACCTGCTCTAGGTTTTGTTTTAAGCTATGATTCTCTATCACCTCCTGCTTTTTGATCATCTTGAGCTGAATATCCCAGAGATATTACAAAATCGACATGACCAGTTATCTTCCCTCTCAAAACTTTCCTTCTTCCAAATTTACCTATCATCGCTCAAAGTACCACTATCCTTCTAGTCTCCATTTCTGCAACCTTGGCATCCTCCTTAACGCCTAACTTTCTCTAATCACACATATCCAATCTCTGGTCATATCTTGTTCTTTATACTAATGCTCTTTGAATATGACCTAATTTCTCTATCTCCACAGCTAGAAACTTAATTCATGCCCTTGTTACCAATCAATTGAAAAAAATCATTTCTACTTTCATAACACCCGTTTAATATATCTCCTTTTCTTCACCCACATGGTCATCAGTCAAGTTCAAATCCCCATTACCATTTTTCTGGACAATTACAATAATCTACTGATTGGTTTTTCTATCCCATCACTCCTTACTCCAATCCATCTTCTGTATAACTGCTAACGCTATTTTCCTAAAATGTATGTCTGACAGCCCTCCTTCCCAATATATTACAATTGTTCTCTATTATCTCCTGGATCAAATATAAATTCTCACTTTGACATTTAAGATTCTTTACAACCTGACCTGTTTCAAATCTTCTATCTTATCTCCATCATTAGTATATACTTTCCTTAACGCCATTGACTGTTTTTGTCTTGTTATATATCCCTAGTGATTATCACAGTGTTTAGCAAATAATAATCACTTAATAAATATCCATTGACTGATTAATTCATCCAATGGGCATTGGAGAAACTTATAGTGGGTGTGAATAGGCTCTAACACATTATTAAAAAAATAACATTCAGGGGAATTCCTGTAAAGTACGGCATTAAAGAATTATGTGAATAGAAATAATGACTAAATACTTAAATGCTTGAAAAGTATCTAAATGATATAAAAAATAATATGCAAGAAAGCCTCCAGTACATTTGATGAACTGCCTGTGGTGAGTTTATCATAGAACATAAAAAGACTCACAAAGTTTGGCTAGACATGAATGCTAACACCTGTACTGAAAGAACTGAAGAAATCAGAGATGCTTTGGTATGGTACCTCAGTTTAAATTTGCTATCTTCAATGCCTTATCAATTAAGGGGGGATCTTTTCATTGTTTTAACATTTTCATTTTATATACTTATATGGTATATAATGGTATAAAACTATATTTCCAGTTTTTATACTCTTTTTACCATATGAGAAAGTGACCTTAATCAATATAATTCCTTTATGAGAATGGTCTCCATTGCCACATCATTAGGAAGTTTCCTCATGAATAAATACTTGACTTTTATTATCATTAGTATTGTCAAATATAGGCAGCTAGGTAGTGGAGTGAATAAAGTGCTGACCCTGGAGTCAAGAAGACCAGAGTTCAAATATGACCTCAGACACTTACCAGTTGTGTGGCTCCAAGTAAGTCAGCTAACCCTGTTTGCCTCAGTTTCCTCATCTATAAAATGAGCTGGAGAAGGGAAGGGCAAAACCACTTTAGTATCTTCACCAAGAAAACCCCAAATGGGGTCATGAAGAGTTGGACACAACTGATATGGCTGAAAAATAATTGTCAAATATTTTAAACATTATTTATTGTTTAAAAAAATATTTGAAGAAGCTTACCCCATGTAAAAAAAAAATATGGAAAAACTTTTGCCACTCCATTTATAAGCAGGAGGTCTCCAGAGGAATAAAAGAAAATACCTAATCACTAATTAATTATACTTCTCCTGAACCTTGGTTACTCACTAGTACAAGGGCAGTACTACAGTTTCCTTCTCTCTATAGAAGTGACTTGGGATGAGGGAATAGAATGCTGAATGAAACCATAGAAATGCCACATGATTAGAGGAGAAGTTTTAAAATGTTTTACAGGATATTGTTGCCAGAGAAACCACTTCTGGGGAGCCATATATTCTGTATACAGTTTTCTTTTTGTTCTCAAGCAAAAAGTTTCCTGGATTAAGAGGGGAAAGGTAGATACAACAAGAATGCATGCACAGATAAAAAATAAGAAGTGGTATGACACAAGCACACTCTGAAATTAATCTTTTAGTACTTTATTCAATTGATATTATTAGAGAGTTGCTTCAAGAATGATCAGTTACCTTTGATTTCATCATTTTCCCCTTTGTCCTTTTCATCAGCAAGAAAATTCTCATTTTATCTAAGACTATCATAGAATGGACATGGTATACATGTAACAATTATGTGACATCTGTAATAATTATGATTCAAAACCCCTGTTTTCAGTAGCCAACTCTGGGATAGAAATATTCCTAACCATGGTTATATATATATTACTTTCAATTTATTCTAACAAAAAAAAAAGACCTCTCCTTCAATCTAAAATCATAGTGAGATATATGTGTGTGTGTGTGAGTGTGTGTATGAATAAAAGTGTATGTA
Source organism: Pseudochirops corinnae (assembly GCA_028646515.1). NCBI lineage: Eukaryota > Metazoa > Chordata > Mammalia > Diprotodontia > Pseudocheiridae > Pseudochirops > Pseudochirops corinnae. The sequence continues at coordinate 24,707 of JAQQSV010000804.1, forward strand.
TGCACATCTATGTATGTGTGTACATGTATTTATATGTATCTGTATTTCCTTTCCCCCCTTCTATGTTCTACTGAAATTGTAAGGTATAAAAGTGAAGTTATATTTAGTCGGGCAATTTAATTTTCAAAACAGAGAAAGACTTTATATCTATTGAGACAGAGAAAATCCTGTGACTATTCTTGTTTTAGAAGAGAATAAATCAAAATAGTAATTTCTTGTGGTTATTTTCAAAACCTGAACTCATACTACCCTACTATGTAAATACATATAGAAGGATGCAATTTATAACAAAGAATCTTCATTTTTGCAACTATTTTTTTAGTTTATCATTTAAGGAGGTTAATAACTACATTCTTGTCATGGAATGTATGGTATAATGAAGGGTCTGTTCTTTTACTCCCTTCTGTGTTTTTACTTCTGTATGCTTCACACATCAGAATACCATTTCTCATTAAGAAATGAGATTGTTTTGATATGGTAATCAGTAATGCTCTTTTAAAAAAAAAAACTTTTGTTTATTTTTAGTTTACATCATTCATTTCCATGAAATTTTGAGTTACAAATTTTCTCCCTGTCTTTCCCCTACCCACCACCCCAAACAGCAATCCCACTGTATACCCCCTCCCCCAATGTGCTCTCTCCTATATCCTCCCCCCACCATCCCTCTGACTTTCCTGTAGGGCAAGATGGATCTCCCTACCCCTGTACCTCTATATCTTATTTCCCAGTGGCATGTAAATAATAATAATGATAATAATACATACATATATATATATACATATACACATATATACATATATATATATATATATATATATATATGTTTCTAACATTTGATTTTAGAACTTGAAATTCTAGATTCTTTCCCTTCCTCCTTCATCACCCACTCCCATTGGAAAGACAAGAAATTCAATACAGGCCACACGTGTGTAGTTACACAGAACATCTCCACAATGGACATATTGTGTAAGATTGACTATATTTCCCTCCTTCCTATTCTGCCCCCCAATTGTTGTATTCTCTACTTTGTCTCTGCCCTTTTACAGAATTGTCTGCTTCTAACAACCCTCCCCTGCAACCTTCCCTCCCTGTCATCTTCCCTCTCTCATCCCCTTCCCCCCTACTATCCTATAGGCCAAGATACCCAATTTAGAGTGTGTCATTCCTTCCCTAAGCCAAATTCAATGTGAGAAAGGTTAACCCATTCCCGTTGCCTTTCTGTTCTTCTCTTCCATTGTAACAGTTATCCCTTGCCTCTTCTATATGAGAGGATTAAACCCATTCTGTCTCTCCCTGTCTCCTCTCATACTATTCCTCTACCACCTCTCAATTTCACCTTTTAAAATCTTATCCCATCATATTCAATTTATCCTGTGCCTTCTGTCTATGTACACATATATACACACACCCACATGTCTATTCCTATGCATATATGCACTCCTATATAGACATATTTGAATGTATACAGACATAAATATGTAAATATATAAAAATATATAAATATATATAAACATATTTTAATATATAAACAAATAAATAAATATACACACATACACACACATTTCCATTCCTTTCAACTATCCTCATACTGAGAAAAGTTTCACAAGTTACAATTATCATTTTTCCATGTTGGTATGTAAATAGTTCAACTTTGATAAGTACCTTATGAATTCTTTTCTATGTTTACCTTCTCATGCTTCTTGTATTTGATGTCAAATTTTCTATTCAGTTATGGTCTTTTGAGCAAGAATGCTTGAAAGTCCTCCACCTCATTGAATAACCATATTTTCCCCTGGAACATTATACTCAATTTTTCTGGGTAGGTGATTCTTGGTTTTAATCCTAGCTCCCTTGATCTCTGGAATATCATATTCCAGGCCCTTTGGTACCTTAAAGTAGAAGCTGCTAGATCCTCGGTTATCCTAATTGTCTTTCCACAGTATTCAAATTTTTTCCTCTTGGCAGCTTTTAATATTGTCTCCTTGATCTGGGAACTCTGGAACCTGGCTATAACATTTCTAGGAGTTTTCTTTTGTTATCTTTTTCAAGAGGTGATTGGTGAATTCTTTCAAGTTCTATTTTGCCTGCTGGTTCTAAAATATAGGGGCAATTTTCCTTGAGAATTTCTTAACGGATGCTTTCTAGATTCTTTTTTTGATTGTGGCTTTCAGGTAGTCCAATAATTTTCAGATTGTCTCTCCTGGATCTGTTTTCCAGGTCAGTGGTTTTTTTCAAGGAGATATTTCACATTGCCTTCTATTTTTTCATTTATTTGGATATTTTTAATAGTATCTTGATTTCTCATAAAGTTATTTGCTTCCATTTGCTCCACTCTAACTGTGAAGGAATTATTCTCTTCAGAAAGCTTTTGAGATTCTTTCTCCATCTGGGAAATTCAGTTTTTGAAGGCATTCTTCTCCTCTTTGGCTTTTTGGGCCTCTTTTGCCATTTGAGTTAATCTATTTTTTAAGGTGTTATTTTCTTCAATCAGGTTGTTGACTCTCTTATCATGATTTTCTTGCATCATTCTCATTTCTCTTCCCAATTTTTCCTCCACTTCTCTTATTTGGTTTTCAAAATCCTTCTTAAGCTCTTGTATGGCTTGTAACCAGTCTACATTTTTCTTGGAAGCCTTTGGTGCAGGAGTTATGACTGTGTTGTCTTCCTCCCATTCCATGCTTTGGTCCTTTTTTCCCCACCAAAATAATTTAAAGTTGGATTGCTGTTCTTACTTTGCTTTCTTTGCCTACTCATGTTGATAGTCAACTACTTGACTTTTTAGCTCTGTGGAACCCTGGTTCCAGAGGGGAGAGCTTTGTCCTAAATTGATAGGATTTTCTCAGCTGCCAGAACTATTAGGAGGTGGCTGCAGCCCCTACCAGCTTTGGCTCACTGAAAACACACCTCAGTACAACCACCCAAAACCACAATCCTGATGTAGGCAGCTTAAAGCAAGAGCTCTTAGCCTCTGAATGATTGCTTGCCTCCCTGCAATCTGCAGCCCAGGAGCTTCTGAAGCAGCCACATGGAGGCAGCTGCAGGGCCATTGCTTTTGCTGCTTTCTTGCCCTGAAGGTGGACAGCTGGAACTGCCTTTCTCCCCCAGATTTAACCAAGTTCCACTAACCTTTCACTTTGTCTTTGTTTCTTACAGTTTGATAATTCTGGAAATCACCACAGCTGCTGGTGATCTACTCACCTGAAAGCTCCACACACGGCTTGTCCTGGCTGCCACAGAGCCAAACCGTGATTTCAGACTGGGCTGGTTTTGGGTCCCAGCATGCTATAATGAGCCCTTCCTGTCCTTCCTGCTGGGATGCCTTCAGTGGGAGCTTTGTTTTTCTGTACTTTTGTGAGTTCTGGAGTTCGAAAATTTGTTTTGTGTCATATTTTATAGGTATTTGAGGTGGTTATGGGGGGGAGCTGTGGAGTTTTTTTTTTTTTTTTTGCTTCTATGCCACCATCTTTGCTCCGCCCCCAGTAATGTTCTCAAGAAGGTAAAATTCTGGTTCTATGGAGTATATAGGGATGACTATGAGGATCATCAACTTTTTATTGAGTGAAATAGAAATACTTTTACCAGGCACTTATGGAAAATAAAATTTGAACTGACCTCTTTATTTACAGGCAGGAGACATTTCTATCAGAAAGACTGGGAGAATACATGGAGGATTGGCTTAGTTTATGATTTACACCCAGAATTTCCAAGAGTTCCCTGCTTCCAAAATCATAAATAAGAAAATGAAAAGAAGAATGAAAGGTTAACATAAAAAAAAAATCCACAATCCTAGGAGTACTTTTAAAAAAATAAAGGGAAGGACAGCGGCCCTGAGCAAGTTATGAATAATGTTAATAATAAAAGTTGACCTGGGTACTCTAGACTTTTTTTCAGAATCTGTTGAATTTGGATTTGCTTATTGCTGTCCTTTCTATAGTACAGTCCAGTTTCACTGGAAAACTATCAGTTGATAGATTTACTTCCTACTTTAGAGAAAAGTTACACAAGAGAAGTACTATGAACAGTCATGAATTGACTAAATCTCTGAAACCAAGAACTAAAAAATTAAACTGAATGAAAACAAAAACGGATAAGAGTAAAGATTCAAAATTGATGAGGTCATGATTCAAGTATATGTCAAGAAAGATGAATTTTTTGTAGTACCACTTTATACTCATTAGTTAGGAATTAAAATATATATTAAAATTAAATTAAGAAAAAGAGGAATATTTTGGAAATGTAGAAGACACACGTCTTCATGTTTTTATAGGGAGAAGAAAGGAGAGAAACAAATTATAAAGATCACTGCAAGAACAATTCAAGCAAATTACTTTTTTTTTCTGCTGCTAAATGATTTTAGAAGGTGAATAGACCCATTAAAGCTTATTCTTTTACATGGGGAACTGTCTGTGGTAGCACCAGACAGCAATAAACAGTTCAGTTGAGGGTGACAGAAAAGGGGACAGCCTCTGTTTTTTCCTTATAAAGACTTTCTACCACCTAACTAGATGACAAGTGAGAAAGGCTGACCCAGAGGAAATACCTTGATGTGAACATCCTTTGGGAGACAACAAGGACACTAGGGTTAAATGCTAAGGTATGGAGGACAACAGCCTGCAAGTCTAGTGGTTCAAAGACAATGTTTTCCAAATGACAGTGATGAAAATAGAAAGTTCTTTTCTCTAAATATACCCTACCATCAATGGATTCATTTCAAGCTCTAGTATTGTTGATGCATTGTTATGATAAATGTATCAAGGCATATGATGAGTATTTGAAAAGAATTTATTCTAAGGCTTTGATTTAACTCATAATGAAAATTAAAGTGTCCTAATTCATGGCTTTCAGCTACTTATTAATATCAGATGGATATTATGACTCCTTTGGCTAGAGTTCTTTCTTGCTCATGAGAAAGAAGGTCTTCTGGATAACTATTGTGTCAATTGTGATATTGTATCTATTCAATACATAAAGAATTTAGTCTATTTGGCATGGCATTTGAGTCATTCTGTATTGGAGATTGGCTCCGTAATGTTGAAGCCCCACAGACAAAATCACAGAGTTTTAGAGTTTGCAAGAATCTCAGCCATAGATCCATAGTTATAGTTGATACCATACCCCCAAAAGGAATTCTTAGTATAAGAAGCCTGCAAAGTGGTCATCTAACTATCATTTAAACACTGACAATGAAGAGGACTCATAATTTTCCCAAACAGTGCATTTCACCTTTGAATAACTCTTAATTGTTCAGAAGATTTTCCTTATATCAAGATAAATCACTTCTTAATTAGTCTCTTTGCTTTTTTAAAAATAAAGTTAATTTTTGAGCCCTATTATAAATCTTTACATTTATCCATTAAATTTATCCACTAAATTAATCTCACTATGTTCAATCCAATGTTCAAGCTCATTTATATCTTTTTGGATCCTGAATTCATTATCCAGTTGGATTTCTATCTCTTTGAATTTCTGTCATCAGCAAATCTGAAGTGTGCTATCAATAAGTATACCTTATTTGTATCATTTTTGTTTTACAGTGAATGTATAAGGGTAATAATTATGCTGAAGAGTTGTTTCTAAATAACTTGATATTAGCTATCATGTTTAAATACCTGAATTTTTGGTTTCTCATTTATATCATTTTTTTTTTCAAAGGAAACATAATATCTAGTACTGGAGGAAAAGTTGCTTTTAGGAGTCATAGTCATTTTTTTGTTTTTTTTCACTTTTTAGAGGGGGGAAGGCAGGGCAATTGGGGTTAAGTGACTTGCCCAAGTTCACATGGCTAGTTTAAGTGTCTGAGATCAGATTTGAACTCAGGTCCTTCTGACTCTAGGACTGGTGCTCTATTCACTGCACCACATAGCCACCTTAACTCAGTCATATTTTGGTGGACAGTTCTTTAAGAGCTAGGTAAATTGTTAGTAGTGATTATGATGTTGTTAGGGGATTGAAGCAGTTTTTACCTCAATATCAATCTTTGAATTTAGCTAATTATATATACATTAATTTTTCTTTCAAAAGTCAAGAATGAAGAATTCTCAAAAGTATCTTCTAGTGAATTTCTTTATGGTTATTTTCTATTTAAATACCTTTTATTTTATTCCCTTTTAAGAAATTTTGACCAATGGGCAGTGACATGCTACAGATGAAAAAAACACTGGCTTGATTATACTAGGACCTACATTAATATCTTGATTGTCACCTACCTATGTGACCTTAGTTAAGTCATTTCCATACCTCAAGTTCAATTTCTTCGTCTATAAAATGTATAATTCTGAATAAATTGCTTCTATGGTCACTTCGATTCAGGAGAATACTAGAGCTATTCTGTAACAATTCCTGAGAATCTGTCAAATTTTGAGTGTTAGAATTTGCATCTCATCTATTAGTATACATATTCTTCAGAATTTGATTTGTTGTTTTGTTGGTTGTCTAGACTTACTAAAGTGATGGATAAAAAGTGAGTATTGAGATAATTTTAAAAATGCATTGAGTTGTATTTTTTCCCTAAAGAATTGATGTTATACATTTATCTACACACCTATGCTTTCAACTCTAGAGCTACAATCCTGTGATTTTGTTTATTTGTTTGCTTTTTAGTAATATGCCTATTTAGTAATATGCCTATAGTAATATGGCTGTTCACGTGATTTGAAGAAAATAAATGAAAGATAAAGATTCATCTTCATTCTCCTAGCCAATCTCATTGCCAGGGAGAAAAACCAGTCTTATGAGTCCAATAAGCAAATACTGCAGCACACGCATATGAAAACATAATTTTATTTCTATACAGTGAAGATTTATGGATGAATAACTTTGCCAGCTTTGTAATCTAATCATCTGAGTTTCTTCTCAAGTTCTCTGCATTATATATGTATTCAGAAAATCAAAGGATTTGAGTTAGAAGGGACCACAGAAGTCATCAGAGGTCTATTCCATACATGAAAAGAATCTTCACTGTAGTATCAACAAAGATAATTACGAAAAACAAGGGAGGTCTGTGCTGTCATGGGAATTACTATCTGAAATGTTTAGGTAGGCTTAAATTTTAGAACAATTTTCACTAGACGCTGTTATCAATAGATCACAAATCATTTTATTCACATAGACACATTTCCTTGTACCTGGAATAGCCCCTAAAGCATTATTTATGACAAGGCCTTATTGTTTTGATTGCAAACATATTCAACTATGTGGAGTCTATGCAGCAATGTTAAATTAATTTTTTTAGTAGCTTCAATGGTCTCTTTCTATAATTAGTGGTTTCTGTTCTTTATTACACTGTTCTGTTTTGCAGGGCTATTCATCACTACAGTCTTAGTTAATTATCCTTGCTAATGATTTTTACTGTGAAAAGAATCTTTAGGACTCATCTGTAAAGAATGCTTTCTTTACATTGAAATTGCTTGGCTTCCTCAGTGAATTGATTAACCTGTGGGAAGGAGATTACCCCAGGAGATGGTAACTTCATTTCTATTGTATTTGCTCTGTTTTGAGGACAGTAGAAAAAGGGGGATGAAATGGGGAAGGTGTGTAATTCTACATTGACAAGATTATAATGTGCCTGGTGTATGAGTAAGTGGGGAAGGTGTCAGCACAAACACAAGAGAGAAAATTCAACTTCCTCTGCATGCCCAAGCTAGTTGGTATTACTGAGTTAGTGGCTGGCTCATCTTATAATGCAAATTAAATTGACTTTTTACTGTGTGGGATAAAATAGCTACCAAGCTTTAAGTATTTAGGCATAAAAAATCGACAACGGAGAAAAGCAAATGCACTGATTTATCCATATTATTTCTTCATCCCTTGATTTGTTCATCTCATCTATTCATTCAATTATTCATTAAGTACTTAATGAATTTTGATTGATTGAGTGATTTAGCACTCATAGCCATTATGACTCATTACTCATGCCAGTTTTCAGACTTGCTCCCTGGTCCTAGGTTGGCATAAACTGGAAGTAATTTACCTCCTGACTTTACTCTTTAGAACCTGCATGACCCTGAGCAAATCATCACTAATATGTAACTCTGTTTGCTAATTTGTGAAGCAGACTAGGAGACTTCAAAGACCCCTTCGAGCTCTAGATCCTCTGATTATATAGAAGGGCTATGCTTTCCCCCCAATTTTAGCATCATAAGGAATTGCTTCCAAGGAGTAGATTGTAAAGACAATTAAAAAAAAAAAGATACTCAGCTTCATCTTCTTCTTTTCATAGGATATAATGGACTGTTTAGAGTTCCATGGGGTCAGAAGAAAAGTTTTTAGAGCAACTATAAAAATGCCCATAACTTTTAATGGCTTTTCTTTCCACAGTCTCCTAACCAAAACATTAAGATTAAAAACAAAGACAAGAACTGTTCCCATTATTATGATATTGATAAGTAATTATTTGAAGATTCAGATAAATAAATATCAAAAATAAATAATGCTGAAAAAATGCCATGGAAAACATTGGATCTGTGAAAAATCAACACATTTTGTTTAATTTATGAAATTATTGATAAATTAATGTTATTAAATTAATAATGAATAATTGAAAATCTTTAATTAGTAAAAAGGATAGATCTGAAGATGTAATATCCACAGTGACAAAATTTCTAGCTTGGGGAAGGATATAATACCCATGTTTCCTTCTTTGTTAATATGTTATTTTTTTCCTCATTATTTTGTATTGCATTTCTATATATTAAAAAACAATGATAGGACAATAGGCAAAAATGTATGGCAAACACAGAAATGTCTGAAACAGAATGGCTGAACAAGGGACAGGGAGGCAAGTTTGAACAAACATGTATAATTATTAACATTTGAGAGTTAATTGAAATCAAATGCATTCTAATCAAGCACATAGTGAAAGAACTTGATTACATAAAATGATACCACTTTGTTGTAGGCACTCTTCAAAAAGAAGGTATCTTTTAGGATAGTTGTTAAATGTGAAATTGACTATAAGCATATATGGATAAGAATGAGACCAAGAACAACGTTAAAGCAGAACAACTCCAATCTTACTTGGCTACTAAATAAGAATATTTCAATATGGTATTTATTTTCTTTCTTTCTTTTTACTTTTTTTCTATTAAAAAAACATTCCTTGGATATTGTTAGTATGGAAAAAGTGATTTGGATCCACGTGATGACTCATGTCCCATCTACCTATTGGTAAGAAAGGTATTCTCTTTTTTTTGGAGAGGGGATGGCAGGGCAATTGGGGTTAAGTAAATTGCCCAAGTTCACATGGCTAGTAAGTGTTAAGTGTCTAAGGCTAAATTTGAACTCAGGTACTCCTGACTCCAGAGCTGATGCTCTATTCACTGTGCCACCTAGCGACTCCAGGAGCTCTCTTTTTAAATTTTTTTTAAATTTTTAACTTAAACACAAAATAAGAAAAAAAAAAGAAACAAACAAATACTAAAAATTAAAAATAAGACAAAATAAGACAAGAAAAAAAATATTACCCTGTGCACAGCAGAATGTGAGAGAGGATTCAAAATATACAATAATTAATTTCCATTTCAAGAAAGCCTATGTAATAAATACCATGCATTATATTGAGATTTCTATCTATTCTTTTGTTTGTTCTAAGTTTTTTTTTTGTTGTTTGCTGTGCAGTTTTTATTTTGTTCTTTTTCTGTTCTTTTACTTTGTTCTTTTTTTTACCTTCCTCTCCCTCGCCCCCCCCAAAAGCTACAATTATCATGGATACATGCACGCAGAGACATACACACATGTGCCCATGCGTGTATGTGTATATGTATGTGCATGTGTGTGTGTGTGTGTATACACACACAAGCATATTATATACAACTATGCATATATTTACATACATATATAGGCACATGCACACAAAGATATTCATATATACATAAACACCCATACGCCCATTCATATATACTGTTACATATGCATAGGCTTAGATATCAGTTTTCACAGTCATATATAGACATATGCATTTATATACATCGATATAAAACCATATTATACTTATTTATCCTGTTTCTCTGAGGGTGGATAGCCTTTTCCTTCATAAATTCAAGTTTTTCCATATTTTTCCAAGTCCATGTACTCAAAATTTCCTACTCCACAACAAAATTCCCATCTTATACTGTCTAGCTCTTTTTAATAGTCCAAACAACATTGATAAATATGGCTGATGCATACTTTCATTACCTTATTTTTGTCTTTTGATTATATCTACTTTAACCTTAACTTTGTCTGAGATCATGATTACCACCTCTGCTCCTTGTCCCCTAACAAACTCTACACCTAGTCTTTCTTTGATAGTTGAAGAACAATTGAATTGTGGTGGCATTCTTCAAGAACCGCAAAATAATTCAAATTATTTAGTTTTTCTCTCTAATTGCTTTTGCAGAATAAGAAAAAATGGGTAAATAATAAATGATAATGCAGTTAAGAAAATGGAGTTGACATATGACATATTACTTACTAATTTGGGCAACTACAGAGAAAAATAATATGTGCTTCAAATTTCTTGTTTTCCAAAAGATTTGAATTAGAAATCAAAGTTTCATATCCTTCAGGAAAATCCCTCCAGAAACAAAGGACTATGGACTTAATGACATCTTACACTAAGTACTTTAGAAAATAAGGTAATAACACAGTCAAATATAAATAGTATACAAGATGGGAAGAACAGATTGTCAAGTCTCTTTAAGCCAGTACAATAATAGAAATGTGTTAAGATTTTGGTCTAAGATCTCCATTAATATTAATAATTAATAAAACACGTATAATAAATGGATAGATAGATCTAGTTTACTAATGAAATCCTTATGTATATCATATATGCATATTATATAAAATGATTAGTTGTTTGGAGAAGCTAGTATTTACCCTGATTTATCCATTTCCAATGTTGTATTTATATGGCTATTAATTACTTGCCTTAAAGGAGTGCCTTAAAGTTTTCAAGGTATTATTACAGAAGCAATGTGAAGTGAGTAGTACAAGTATTTTTATCCCTATTTTGCAGACAGCAAAACTATCGTTTGCCTACGATCGGAGCTAGACAAGAGATTTCTTTTTCTCTGTGATTTGATGCTAATGTGATCTGCCTCTCCAATTTTTATTTCCCTTATTTATTATATTTGATTGCTATGATTTCCCCCAATCAGTCACGCTTAATAACTAGGAGTTAGGCAATAATACAAAGGGTAAGACAAGTCATACATCCCATTCTGAATGATGCCTTCTGAAGTTCTAGTAAAGTTGGGATGCTCCCTATAAGTTTCCACTTAAAAGCTAGAGTTAACAGGATAAATGCAATATCTGACCTTAGAGTAGAACTAGAAATGCAATTACACTCTAGATGGAATGAGCTAACAGGGTCAAGTGGGCGCATCTTCTTAAAGGTCATAAAGGCACTTTTTTATATGACACATGATTTAATGGGAAACAAATTGAGAATCCTAAACCTAGGAATATCTGTTTGGCAAAGCATGTCTGAGTCTGAAGATCCTGTAGAAAATTCTTTTAATGACAGATGTTAAGGGTTTACTTAAATCCTCAAGCATCCAACTTTTTTATTTTCATACCTGAAAGAAAAAAAAAAACCCACCAACAACTAAGTGATGACTTAATAATGTTTTACTCACATTCCTTAAAGAAATTAGGTTTTATTTCCCTCCTAGATGATTTAATGCCTTGGTTTCTTTTTTATTTTTTGGTCTTCAAAAGATGTTCAATATATACATATTGCCTGACTCTGTCTTCCCAAAACTCATTTATCCGTGTGAATTCTTTTTTTTAAAACTTCCATTAAAATAATACAATTGATAAGATAGCAGTATGGCATAATGGAAAAAAAATATGCCCTTTGTTTTGAGTCTTGGGACAGAAATATAAATTTCTGTACAGACTACCATGTTCTGTAAGCATGGCCAACCAAATAATTCTCTGAGCCTCATAGAATTATAAAATTATAAATATTCAAAGAGGAAGGAAGGAAGCAAAAAATGAACAAAGGGAGGGAGGGAGGAAGGAAGGAAGGAAGGAAGGAAGGAAAGAAGGAAGGAAGGAAGGAAGGAAGGAAGGAAGGAAGAATGGAAGGATGGAATGAAGAAAGGACTTAAATGCCTACTATGTGCCTATCATATTGCTAAATTGTAAGGTTCTAAGCTCTTTTCAAATATTATCTCATTTGATGTGGAAGCGACAAAGTAATTTAGCTCAAACTTCTCATTTTATAGATTAGGGAAATGAGGCCCAGGAAGTTTGAGTAAGTGAGCTGCTTATATTCAGAGAATTAGTAAGGGGCAAAACATGAGTCCAACCTAGGTCCTGGGAGGTAATGTGGAAAGTGTGTTGGATCTGAAATCTGAGGACTTGTGTTCAAATCCTCCCTCTGCTACTTATGAACTCTATTACATTGAGCAAGGTAATTAACCACCATAGGCTTCAATTTTTCAGTTATAAAGTAAAGAATTTGGACTAGATGTCTTAAAGTTTCTCCCAATTCTAGATCTATAATCCCATGTTCCTATGACTTAAAAATCTAGCCCTCTTTCTACTGTATTATAGTCTATTTCTAAAATGGGGAAATGACATTTTGAGACTGAAGGAGGAGGAGAATAAATAAGATTACATATAGCATCTACTATGTACCTGGCACTTTGTTAATTTCCTTATGAAAATCATCTCATTTGATCCTCACAACAACTCTGTGAACTAGGTGATGTTATTTCCATTTTACAGTTGAAATAACTGAGGTAAACAGGTTAAATAACATACAGGGTCACATAACTATTAAATGTCTGAGGTTTGAGATTTATTTATAAGGAGATAAAGTACTATGTAAACTTTCAAGTCCTTTATAAATGTCAAGTATTTTTATTGATATTTCACTTTCCCTATTCCCAACCATAATGCTAATATGAGGGTGGGGAGCTTTTCACAAAATTAGGATTTAAAATTTTCTCTATGATAGACAAACTTCAACTAAATATGTTGTTGCTATTGCTGATTTAAGAATATAGTTATGTATATGACTGAGTCTTTCCAAGATATGCCTATGTGACAAGCTAATCATTTAAGAAAAGAGATAGCACAAATTAATTTGAAGAAAGAAAAAAAAATACTGCCAGTTAGGCCATTGACTAAAAGTAAACAAACTATCAGCTGATCATAAATTTAACATTAATTGCTCAGCTTATATGATCATTCACTCTTTTCTGTGCCCTACCTTTCATACTCATTGCCAGGGAAGCAACCCAAAACTGTATTATCTCTTCAAGATAAATGAATTATTCCTTAGCATTATATTAGTGTTGTTTGTCATCTCTGAAAGGAAGAGAGTCTATGGACTATATCTCTCAGAATTCATTAGATCATTGAGGTGCACAAGATTTGGAACACAGTGAAGGATAATTGCTTTTAGATGCCATGTGGGCTTTGGGCAGCATAAATTTCATGAATAAAGGTCTCTCTAGGGACTGATAGTTGCAGGAATTGGATGTGTGACTGTCACATGGAACCTCTCTCCCACCTTTGTCCCCCTAAAGGATTTGAGGTGTATGAATGGTAGAAAACCTGGGTAAAGGTGAGGCATGCACTTTATCCAGCCTCTTAAAGTATCTGGGAGGAATAATTACAACACAAAGGAATTGTTTTAACTCATTGGGTGATTATAAATTATATCATAAAAAAAAAGTTATGGTGAGGTAAGAATGACACAAACAACCTTTGAAAGCAAATTAACTAAATGTAACAGAATGGGAGCTAATAGATGTTGGGAAATTGGAGAATTTGTGTGTTACCATCTGTGGTTGTAAATCCATTTTTTAATTTGCTTGAAGTTTGTCCTGAAACTAAAGCATAATGTGATCTCATTTATAGTGAAAAGTGTTTTCCTTGTGTAATTATGGTACATCAGGAATTAATGCATGAATACATTAATACACTTTCTATTTAGCATTAAAGCAATATGCTGGGAAAATACAATCATCAGGAAAATGTGAGTTCATATCTGGTGTCAGAAATTTATTAGCTATATGATCTATGGCAAATTACTTCCCCTCTCCTTACTGTAGTTTCCTATTGTAAAAAGGTCAACAATAGCCCTCAGTTCCCATCGTTGTTGTGAAGATCAATTACCATGATAATTAATTTCACATGAAAAACATTATATAAACGATAGTTAACTTAAGTACTCTATAACTCAAATCAGGTAGCTTAAGTATTCTACAACTTCAGTACCCCATAATGATTTTGAATAAAATCAATATGCAATGCCAAAAGTGATAAATGAATGATTTTCTTGGATTATTTGGAAATGCATTCAATTGAATTGACACCAGCTAACTGGTAATAATTTATCTTTCATGTTTTAGATACATGATACTGTATATGCTATTGTAGTGTTTCTAATTTTTCCCCTGTATTATGAAATTCAGGAAACTATGGCATTACAAATGCTATGAAAAATTTTAATAAAAATTCTGTAAGATTATGAATTGTGCTGTTAAAAGAATGTAGTAAAATTTTGAAAACTGTTAAGTATTTAATGGTATATATTTGCTTTAAAGTGGATAATAATCATAACTTACTATTGGGAGAAAAATAGCACAGCCCTTTTGCTTTATTCTTTTCTGTAAATTTCATTGAAGTCATAAAATTTGTCAACTCTACTTATTGCTTTTCATATATTTCTAAGGTAATAATGTTTGAAAAACTAGGTAAACTCAGCCAAAATGGTGGGATTGAAAGTTTGTTTATAGTAAAGGGTGAGTTTTGTCTGAGATTATTTGACCATGACTTATGAAATTTATGAAATTGTATATGCTAATAAATAGTACATAGTGAAGTTACATCATTGAAGCAGTTTAATAGCAATAGACCTTACATTCAATAGTTTCATATTTTTGCCACAGGACATAATAGGCGGTAAAGATTAGAGACTTACTGGAGTCAGGATTTTCTGAGGATATGAGTCAACTATTATGTATTTATTGTATGTGTGATACTCCAAAATGTAGGTTATTCATAATTTATAAATGAAAAATAAATAAGATGTGTTTGCTAAATGTTATTGCAACTTGAGAAAAATAACAACATAGTTACTATAAAAACTAACTAGCCCTAAACTGTGATTAGTGAAATCTAGCTATATGAGATTAAATCTCATGGGACTATAATTTGATATTGTCCTAACTTTTAATTTCAGGTATAATTGTCTGAATTGTCATGAAGCCAACAAATAGTCCACCATTCAAAAGGAATGCCATGTGCTGCCCAAAGAGAGAGTCTTTTGAGAACTGCTACAGATGGATGTCTATGTCTGGGACAATTGAGGAGACAACCTTGCATAGGAGAAGGTAAGGTCATAACTCAGTTTCTCATTGTGCTCTTTCATTTCTGAAACGGATTTTCTCACCTGATTAATTCTGAGCCTGGCTATGATACCCTGTGAATAATGAGCAACTTTGCTGTGTGACAGCTTGCTAACTGTGACTCTTGCCTGGAATCAAATATAGCTTAGGGAGTACTGTTCCACTGTTACGGCTTACTATGCTCGTGAGGGGTCAGTCTTGTTACTATCAAAACCATATCTCTCCTTTTTCCATTCATTAGGAATTTCTATAATCTGTGCAGATGAGCAGTGGAAGTTTGTCATTGCAATACCAAATCTATTAATTAAGAGATTAACACTAAAACATTTGAGCTAATATAATGGAATATGAGTATAAAAAAATCTTACTATTTTTAAACTATAATTGTGTTCAACTTCATATCTCATGCAACTAGATAAATGAGTTTTTAGGTTTGCCATCCACTTATTAATAATTAGTACCTTTTTAATTCAAGATGATATGAGGATAAGAAAGAGAAGTACATTTGACCATTTGTACTCTTTAAGGAATTGAAGTTCAATGTATGTATGCATGTGTGTATATGTGTATGTATACGTATGTGTATGTGTGTATGTACACATGTGTACATACACATGTATGCATACTTATACATGCACACATATACATATGTGTGTATTTATGTATATATTCCCTCCAGCTACCATAATATTGAGAAAAGCCTCATGAGTTACAAACATCATCTTTCCATGTAGGAATATAAACAGTTCAACTTTAATAAGTCCCTTATGATTTCTCTTCCCTGTTTACCTTTTCATGCTTCTCTTGATTCTTTTATTTGAAAGCCAAATGTTCTATTCAACTCTGGTCTTTTCAACAAGAATGTTTCAAAGTCCTCTGTAGAGGGCACTATCAAGGGCTCTAAGGGGTCTGCATCCCATGGGCGTGTATCCAGGCCATTACTCATCCCCCATTAAAGGGAGGCTTAGAACATTCTGGCCATCTTGAAACCCTGGCCACGTGAATGATATAGATAAAGTAGTGATGCATGTGATAAGGAGGCAGGGAAGCTTTCCATGGGAGTAGCCTCTGGCAAAGTTGCAAGTTAGGTATCTCATGTTGCAAACTATATGAAGTTGCCCATGAGAAAGTATGATGCAAGTGCTTTAGCTACAGTATATAAAACCTATCAAGAAATGTAGCTTTTTAAGAATTTCATTTATCTTAGGAGGCCAGGCCTAGGGAAGTAAGGAATCAGGTATTTAGATGGGGCCCTAACAAATAGAGATATCTTCTTACTTCTACTTTCCATCCTCCTGATTTTTACTCTTATCCAGCTTTTCTCTTTTCATTCTCTATGCCTGTAATGAGAACAGCTTTTAGCTCCTTAATAAGAAAATAGGAATAAGTTTGCCAACTTATTATTAGAAATTCCATTTTGCTTTAAGCCTTTCTTTGAGCTGTTTTGTGTGATATTTTTCTATAGCATTAAAAATAAACTCTGTCATACAATATAGTTAGTAAAAGCAGTGTGCATTCTTACACAAATGAAAAGCACATGTGAATTCTATGTTATGAAAGACTATCAATAAAAAGGTAACAATATTATCAGTAATTTATGTTAAAAAAATCCCTACTAATTAATTATGTGGTGTTAAAAAAAAACAACTTAGAAACACCAAACTTAGAAAAACAATTAAAAAATTAAAAACAAAACAAAAAAAAAAGCCAAAAAAAACCCATCAGGGAATCTGCCCATCACTCTTATCCTAAGACACAACCAAGATTGGCCTATTTACAACAGAGTGGTGCTGATTGATTGACAGAGACTTGCCTGAGGACCATGTTGGAAGGAAATATTTAGCAGTACTATAGAAATGAAGACAGAGAACCTTAAATCCAGATTGAAAGAGCCTTGTCAGAACCTTTAAAGCTAAGGTTGAAGGTGTTTATATTTTTAGAGGAGGGAATTGTTTCATGAATTGATTTAAAACATATGTGATTGCATGAATTGAGAAGTATAGGTATAATGAATGTTTCCATTGCAATAGTTAGCATCTGTGATAATAAATGGGAAAAAATGATGCATTGTGCATTATAACTTCAAAAGAAAAGTACTTTCATGTTTTACCCCAACTTTCTCCTCTCTCTAATACCTTCTCTTTAAAGGATCCAAGCTCCTTTTGAACAATTTAAAACAATTTTAATGTAACATATTTTGAATAAACAGTAGTTTTCTCCACAGCTGGAATGTAAATGTATGAAAAACACAATTGAAGTGAATTAAGCCATTATGAATTCTTGGTTTATTTTTTCCCCTCAGACTATAAAATGTTTCAATTCAACAACTATTATATAGTTGCTGCTTGATGTGATTTAAGCCTAAATTACAATCTGCTAATATTTGAAGGACATTTCCACTTTATTATTATTAAATATTTTGTTCAAGAACTTTAGAAATTTAATTTCAGTCTTTAATTTGAACAAAAGTATAGAACTTTGGAATATCTTATTTTATTCTCACACATCCCTAATAGTGTTGTTTTATATTTTTTCTATGTGCTAATCAATATCTTTAAAAAGAATACTAAATATAGAATATTTTCTATTCTCTTTCCTTTTGGTTTATGATATAAAAAAATCAAAATAAGGAAAACAGACACAACCCTATACCGCCCCATTTTTAAAGGCTTATATTTATATATGAGTAGCTGTGGCTATATCTCCTCACAAATAAACCAAGGATTAGTAGAATTACTGTGACTGAATGCAGTAAATTGTTGCCATCTTCCTAACAGAGAAAATCTGTAACTCAAAATCATTGAAAAATGAATGTTGAAAATTAAAAATAAATTGAAAAATAAAAAAGGTAGGAATCACAAACAGACGAATGAATGAACAAAAGAATGAATGAATGAATGAATGAATGAATGAATAAAAATAAATGAAAATAAAATTCTTTTCAGGACCATTTAAGCTGTTGCTCATGCCAATATATTTCATTCTACATCTTTTAAAGTTGTAAGACAGATAAACTCTAGGACACAGGAGGGCTGATGGCACAAATTCACTCTTGTTGTGGTGAGAAAGAAAGTCAATTTGGAAGGGCTTAATAATCTTACTTTATTCTAGTCTAGTCTTCTCCAAAGGGTTGCTGATAATGGGAGCACCAACTCCTACAGCATTCCCTAATCACCCTTATTCCAGGGGCCAGCAAAAAAGGGGGGGCATCCATACCTATGTCTTTTTTTTAAATAAATTTATTTATTTTGTTGTTTACATCATTCATTTCCATGAGATTTTGAGTTACAAATTTTTTCCCCATCTTTCTCCTACCCAACAACTCAAAACAGCCATCCCACTGTATAACCCCTCCCCCAATATGCTCTCTCCTGTGTCCTCCCTCTCACCCTTCTGACTTTCCAGTAGGGCAAGATGGATATCCCTACCTCAATGCCTGTATATCTTAATTCCCAGTTGGATGTATTTAATAATAATACTTATTATATACGTATATTTAACATTTGATTAAACATAAAAAATATATAAATACATGTATATTTATGTATAAACATATGCATATATAAAATATATATAAACATAAATATATAAAATATATAAATATAGATATATGTGTGTGTGTATATATATATATTTATTTAATATATTTATATACATATATTTATTTAATACTTGATTACAGAACTTCAAATTCTAGATTCTTTCCCTTCCTCCCTTGTCACCCACTCCCGCTGGAAGGACAAGCAATTAAATACAGGCTGTACATGTGTAATTATGCAGAACATCATCACAGTGGGCATTTTG
The DNA here is from genome assembly GCA_028646515.1 of Pseudochirops corinnae. Taxonomy (NCBI): domain Eukaryota; kingdom Metazoa; phylum Chordata; class Mammalia; order Diprotodontia; family Pseudocheiridae; genus Pseudochirops; species Pseudochirops corinnae. The sequence goes on from JAQQSV010000804.1 coordinate 43,861, forward strand.
TGAGAGATAGATTATATATTCCTCCTACCTATCCAGCCTCCCCGTTCTATTCTCTACCTTGTCCCTGTCTCTTTACAGAAGTGTATTCTTCCAGCAACCCTCCCCCCTACCCTGTGCTGCCCTCTGTCATCCTACCTCTCATCCCCAACCCCGCTACTCTCCTGTGTGACAAGATACACAGTTTAGAGTTTATGTCATTCCTTCCCTAAGCCAAATTCAATGACATTAAGGTTGACCCTTTCCCTTTTGCCTTCTTGTTCTTCCCCTCCATTGTAAAAATTATCCTTTGCCTCTTCTATATGAGATGATTAAGCCCATTCTGCTGTCCCTGTCTCCTCTCATTCTAATCCTCTCCCACCTCAGAATTTCACCTTTTAGAGTATCATCCCTTCCTATTCAATTGACCCTGTGCCCTGTATGTACTCATATATACACACACTCACATATGTGTTTGTATGCATATATAAAACCTCCTACACAGATATATGTGTATGTATACATATATATACATTTGTATTCCCTTTGTTTATCCTCATATTGAGAAAAGTTTCATAAGTTACAGTTATTGTTTTTCCATGTTGCCATGTAAATAGTTCAACTTTGATAAGCTCCTTATGATTTCTTTTCCATGTTTACCTTCTCATGCTTCTTGTATTTGAGTGTCAAACTTTCTTTTCAGTTCTGGTTTTTTCAGCAAGAATGTTTGAAAGTCCTCCACCTCACTTAATGACCATATTTTCTCCTGGAACATTATGCTCAGTTTTGCTGGTTACGTGGTTCTTAGTTTTAATCCTAGCTCCCTAAATCTCCATAATATCATATTCCAGGCCCTTTGATCCCTTAATGTAGAAGCTGCTAGAACATGGGTTATCCTGATTGTGTTTCCACAGTGCTCAAATTGTTTCTTCTTCGCAGCTTATAATATTTTCTCCTTGAACTGGGGACGCTGAAATCTGGCTATAACATTCCTAGGCGTTTTCTATTGGGGATCTTTTTTTAAGAAGTGAGCAGTGAATTCTTCCAAGTTCTATTTTGCCCTCTGGTTCTAAAATATCAGGACACTTTTCCTTGAGAATTTCTAGAAGGATGCTTTCTAAGTTCTTTTTTTTGACCATGGCTTTCAAGTAGTCCAATAATTTTTTAAATTGTCTTTCCTGGTTCTATTTTCCAGGTCAGTGGTTTTTTTCAATGAGATATTTCACTTTGCCTTCTCTTTTTTCATTTATTTGTATTTGTATCTTCATTTCTCATAAAGTCATTTCTTTCCATTTGTTCCACTCTAACTCTGAAGGAATTATTCTCTTCAGTGAGCTTTTAAGATTCTTTTTCCATCTGGCAAATTAGACTTTTTAAGGCATTCTCCTCATTGGCTTTTTGGACCTCTTTTGCTATTTGAGTTAATGCATTTTTTAAGGTGTTATTTTCTTCAGTCAGGTTGTTGACTCTCTTTTCATGACTTTCTTGCATCATTCTCATTTCTCTTTCCAATTTTTCCTCCATTTCTCTGATTTGGTTTTGAAAATCCTTCTTAAGCTGCTCTATGACTTATAGACAGTCTTCACGTTTCTTGGAAGCTTTTAATGTGGGAGTTCTGATTGTATTGTCTTCCATTCCACGCTTTGATTCTTTTTGTCCCCAAAACAGGAATTTAGAGTTTGATTGCTGTCCTTACTTTGCTTCCTTTGCCTGCTCATCTTACCAGTCGATTACTTGATTTTTTAGCTCTGTGAAACTTGTAACGATACTGGGATTTGAAGATCTTCCATGCCCCTTGAGCTTGCTGACATAGCAGGAAGGGATGGAGCAAGAGAAAGCTGGAACCAAGCTAGTCTCCGTGCGGTGCTGACTGGAAGTGGCGTCAGAGGAAGTGGCTGCAGTTGAGAACTCCTCTTGCTTTGAGCAGGGCAGAATCTCTGCTAAGGATGTCTGCTGAGGATTGCCTGGGGCAGGAACTGCCAGGGGCCAGAGCTTCTGGGACCAAGCTGCCTGGATGCTGAGCAGTTGCGTGCATGAGGAGAGGAGGATCTTTGCCTGAGGTAGCCTGTCCTGTTTGAAGGCTTGAGGATGTGGGTGTTTACTACTTTGACCACATGTGCCAACTTCATCACTACTGGGTTGGCTTTGACTTTCTGGTTTTGGGACTCAGTTTTCTGGTATTTAAATGAATGCACTATCTATATTTCTTATGTAGACAGCCTGTTCCATTTTGTGTTTAATAACTATATCAGCATATTTATAGTTACTGTAGGCATTGTGAATACTGCATTGCTGATATATTATGGCGTAGTCGGGAGGATTACAATGTATAGTGCCTCTGTTTGCTCCACGATCCAGGATTCATGGCCATTTAAATTGAAAGTGTAAGGCCAAGAATCCTGGAGGGGTGGAATGTAATAGTAATTAGTTTAGCAGAATAATTCTAAGTGCTAAGTGTGGAAGGTGCAAACTCTGTCCCGCTGTTGAGAAGGCATGAACTCCACTGTTGATGTGGAAAAGGGGATTGGCTGAGCCCCTGTCGATGTGGAAGAATGGGATTGGCTGAGGTGTGTACATAAGCAAGAATTCCAGAGACAGACAGACAGAATTGGAATTTTGCTCCCTTTGAAGGAAGAATACTGGAGACTGAAGCCATCTGAGGCAGAGAGCATATGAGAGACAGAATTTGAATGCTGCTCCTGCTGAAGGGACAGAGAGAGAGAAAGAGTTTCTCTCCCAGCATCTGGAAGCTGAGAACTGACTGGGAACTGAGAAGGAATTTTCCCAAGACCAGAATATAGTGAGGGCCGCCTGGAAGGCAGAGAGGGCTTGCCTGGAAGCCTGAGAGGGCTTGCCTGGAAGGCTGAGAGGGCCCACCTGGAAGGCTGAGAGGGCCCGCC
>JAQQSV010000804.1:46836-76119 GCA_028646515.1 Pseudochirops corinnae
AGGAGCAGCATTCAAATTCTGTCTCTCATATGCTCTCTGCCTCAGATGGCTTCAGTCTCCAGTATTCTTCCTTCAAAGGGAGCAAAATTCCAATTCTGTCTGTCTGTCTCTGGAATTCTTGCTTATGTACACACCTCAGCCAATCCCATTCTTCCACATCGACAGGGGCTCAGCCAATCCCCTTTTCCACATCAACAGTGGAGTTCATGCCTTCTCAACAGCGGGACAGAGTTTGCACCTTCCACACTTAGCACTTAGAATTATTCTGCTAAACTAATTACTATTACATTCCACCCCTCCAGGATTCTTGGCCTTACACTTTCAATTTAAATGGCCATGAATCCTGGATCGTGGAGCAAACAGAGGCACTATACATTGTAATCCTCCCGACTACGCCATAATATATCAGCAATGCAGTATTCACAATGCCTACAGTAACTATAAATATGCTGATATAGTTATTAAACACAAAATGGAACAGGCTGTCTACATAAGAAATATAGATAGTGCATTCATTTAAATACCAGAAAACTGAGTCCCAAAACCAGAAAGTCAAAGCCAACCCAGTAGTGATGAAGTTGGCACATGTGGTCAAAGTAGTAAACACCCACATCCTCAAGCCTTCAAACAGGACAGGCTACCTCAGGCAAAGATCCTCCTCTCCTCATGCACGCAACTGCTCAGCATCCAGGCAGCTTGGTCCCAGAAGCTCTGGCCCCTGGCAGTTCCTGCCCCAGGCAATCCTCAGCAGACATCCTTAGCAGAGATTCTGCCCTGCTCAAAGCAAGAGGAGTTCTCAACTGCAGCCACTTCCTCTGACGCCACTTCCAGTCAGCACCGCACGGAGACTAGCTTGGTTCCAGCTTTCTCTTGCTCCATCCCTTCCTGCTATGTCAGCAAGCTCAAGGGGCATGGAAGATCTTCAAATCCCAGTATCGTTACAAGTTTCACAGAGCTAAAAAATCAAGTAATCGACTGGTAAGATGAGCAGGCAAAGGAAGCAAAGTAAGGACAGCAATCAAACTCTAAATTCCTGTTTTGGGGACAAAAAGAATCAAAGCGTGGAATGGAAGACAATACAATCAGAACTCCCACATTAAAAGCTTCCAAGAAACGTGAAGACTGTCTATAAGTCATAGAGCAGCTTAAGAAGGATTTTCAAAACCAAATCAGAGAAATGGAGGAAAAATTGGAAAGAGAAATGAGAATGATGCAAGAAAGTCATGAAAAGAGAGTCAACAACCTGACTGAAGAAAATAACACCTTAAAAAATGCATTAACTCAAATAGCAAAAGAGGTCCAAAAAGCCAATGAGGAGAATGCCTTAAAAAGTCTAATTTGCCAGATGGAAAAAGAATCTTAAAAGCTCACTGAAGAGAATAATTCCTTCAGAGTTAGAGTGGAACAAATGGAAAGAAATGACTTTATGAGAAATGAAGATACAAATACAAATAAATGAAAAAAGAGAAGGCAAAGTGAAATATCTCATTGAAAAAAACCACTGACCTGGAAAATAGAACCAGGAAAGACAATTTAAAAAATTATTGGACTACTTGAAAGCCATGGTCAAAAAAAAGAACTTAGAAAGCATCCTTCTAGAAATTCTCAAGGAAAAGTGTCCTGATATTTTAGAACCAGAGGGCAAAATAGAACTTGGAAGAATTCACTGCTCACTTCTTAAAAAAAGATCCCCAATAGAAAACGCCTAGGAATGTTATAGCCAGATTTCAGCGTCCCCAGTTCAAGGAGAAAATATTATAAGCTGCGAAGAAGAAACAATTTGAGCACTGTGGAAACACAATCAGGATAACCCATGTTCTAGCAGCTTCTACATTAAGGGATCAAAGGGCCTGGAATATGATATTATGGAGATTTAGGGAGCTAGGATTAAAACTAAGAACCACGTAACCAGCAAAACTGAGCATAATGTTCCAGGAGAAAATATGGTCATTAAGTGAGGTGGAGGACTTTCAAACATTCTTGCTGAAAAAACCAGAACTGAAAAGAAAGTTTGACACTCAAATACAAGAAGCATGAGAAGGTAAACATGGAAAAGAAATCATAAGGAGCTTATCAAAGTTGAACTATTTACATGGCAACATGGAAAAACAATAACTGTAACTTATGAAACTTTTCTCAATATGAGGATAAACAAAGGGAATACAAATGTATATATATGTATACATACACATATATCTGTGTAGGAGGTTTTATATATGCATACAAACACATATGTGAGTGTGTGTATATATGAGTACATACAGGGCACAGGGTCAATTGAATAGGAAGGGATGATACTCTAAAAGGTGAAATTCTGAGGTGGGAGAGGATTAGAATGAGAGGAGACAGGGACAGCAGAATGGGCTTAATCATCTCATATAGAAGAGGCAAAGGATAATTTTTACAATGGAGGGGAAGAACAAGAAGGCAAAAGGGAAAGGGTCAACCTTAATGTCATTGAATTTGGCTTAGGGAAGGAATGACATAAACTCTAAACTGTGTATCTTGTCACACAGGAGAGTAGCGGGGTTGGGGATGAGAGGTAGGATGACAGAGGGCAGCACAGGGTAGGGGGGAGGGTTGCTGGAAGAATACACTTCTGTAAAGAGACAGGGACAAGGTAGAGAATAGAACGGGGAGGCTGGATAGGTAGGAGGAATATATAATCTATCTCTCACAAAATGCCCACTGTGATGATGTTCTGCATAATTACACATGTACAGCCTGTATTTAATTGCTTGTCCTTCCAGCGGGAGTGGGTGACAAGGGAGGAAGGGAAAGAATCTAGAATTTGAAGTTCTGTAATCAAGTATTAAATAAATATATGTATATAAATATATTAAATAAATATATATATATACACACACACATATATCTATATTTATATATTTTATATATTTATGTTTATATATATTTTATATATGCATATGTTTATACATAAATATACATGTATTTATATATTTTTTATGTTTAATCAAATGTTAAATATACGTATATAATAAGTATTATTATTAAATACATCCAACTGGGAATTAAGATATACAGGCATTGAGGTAGGGATATCCATCTTGCCCTACTGGAAAGTCAGAAGGGTGAGAGGGAGGACACAGGAGAGAGCATATTGGGGGAGGGGTTATACAGTGGGATGGCTGTTTTGAGTTGTTGGGTAGGAGAAAGATGGGGAAAAAATTTGTAACTCAAAATCTCATGGAAATGAATGATGTAAACAACAAAATAAATAAATTTATTTAAAAAAAAGACATAGGTATGGATGCCCCCCCTTTTTTGCTGGCCCCTGGAATAAGGGTGATTAGGGAATGCTGTAGGAGTTGGTGCTCCCATTATCAGCAACCCTTTGGAGAAGACTAGACTAGAATAAAGTAAGATTATTAAGCCCTTCCAAATTGACTTTCTTTCTCACCACAACAAGAGTGAATTTGTGCCATCAGCCCTCCTGTGTCCTAGAGTTTATCTGTCTTACAACTTTAAAAGATGTAGAATGAAATATATTGGCATGAGCAACAGCTTAAATGGTCCTGAAAAGAATTTTATTTTCATTTATTTTTATTCATTCATTCATTCATTCATTCATTCATTCTTTTGTTCATTCATTCGTCTGTTTGTGATTCCTACCTTTTTTATTTTTCAATTTATTTTTAATTTTCAACATTCATTTTTCAATGATTTTGAGTTACAGATTTTCTCTGTTAGGAAGATGGCAACAATTTACTGCATTCAGTCACAGTAATTCTACTAATCCTTGGTTTATTTGTGAGGAGATATAGCCACAGCTACTCATATATAAATATAAGCCTTTAAAAATGGGGCGGTATAGGGTTGTGTCTGTTTTCCTTATTTTGATTTTTTTATATCATAAACCAAAAGGAAAGAGAATAGAAAATATTCTATATTTAGTATTCTTTTTAAAGATATTGATTAGCACATAGAAAAAATATAAAACAACACTATTAGGGATGTGTGAGAATAAAATAAGATATTCCAAAGTTCTATACTTTTGTTCAAATTAAAGACTGAAATTAAATTTCTAAAGTTCTTGAACAAAATATTTAATAATAATAAAGTGGAAATGTCCTTCAAATATTAGCAGATTGTAATTTAGGCTTAAATCACATCAAGCAGCAACTATATAATAGTTGTTGAATTGAAACATTTTATAGTCTGAGGGGAAAAAATAAACCAAGAATTCATAATGGCTTAATTCACTTCAATTGTGTTTTTCATACATTTACATTCCAGCTGTGGAGAAAACTACTGTTTATTCAAAATATGTTACATTAAAATTGTTTTAAATTGTTCAAAAGGAGCTTGGATCCTTTAAAGAGAAGGTATTAGAGAGAGGAGAAAGTTGGGGTAAAACATGAAAGTACTTTTCTTTTGAAGTTATAATGCACAATGCATCATTTTTTCCCATTTATTATCACAGATGCTAACTATTGCAATGGAAACATTCATTATACCTATACTTCTCAATTCATGCAATCACATATGTTTTAAATCAATTCATGAAACAATTCCCTCCTCTAAAAATATAAACACCTTCAACCTTAGCTTTAAAGGTTCTGACAAGGCTCTTTCAATCTGGATTTAAGGTTCTCTGTCTTCATTTCTATAGTACTGCTAAATATTTCCTTCCAACATGGTCCTCAGGCAAGTCTCTGTCAATCAATCAGCACCACTCTGTTGTAAATAGGCCAATCTTGGTTGTGTCTTAGGATAAGAGTGATGGGCAGATTCCCTGATGGGTTTTTTTTGGCTTTTTTTTTTGTTTTGTTTTTAATTTTTTAATTGTTTTTCTAAGTTTGGTGTTTCTAAGTTGTTTTTTTTTAACACCACATAATTAATTAGTAGGGATTTTTTTAACATAAATTACTGATAATATTGTTACCTTTTTATTGATAGTCTTTCATAACATAGAATTCACATGTGCTTTTCATTTGTGTAAGAATGCACACTGCTTTTACTAACTATATTGTATGACAGAGTTTATTTTTAATGCTATAGAAAAATATCACACAAAACAGCTCAAAGAAAGGCTTAAAGCAAAATGGAATTTCTAATAATAAGTTGGCAAACTTATTCCTATTTTCTTATTAAGGAGCTAAAAGCTGTTCTCATTACAGGCATAGAGAATGAAAAGAGAAAAGCTGGATAAGAGTAAAAATCAGGAGGATGGAAAGTAGAAGTAAGAAGATATCTCTATTTGTTAGGGCCCCATCTAAATACCTGATTCCTTACTTCCCTAGGCCTGGCCTCCTAAGATAAATGAAATTCTTAAAAAGCTACATTTCTTGATAGGTTTTATATACTGTAGCTAAAGCACTTGCATCATACTTTCTCATGGGCAACTTCATATAGTTTGCAACATGAGATACCTAACTTGCAACTTTGCCAGAGGCTACTCCCATGGAAAGCTTCCCTGCCTCCTTATCACATGCATCACTACTTTATCTATATCATTCACGTGGCCAGGGTTTCAAGATGGCCAGAATGTTCTAAGCCTCCCTTTAATGGGGGATGAGTAATGGCCTGGATACACGCCCATGGGATGCAGACCCCTTAGAGCCCTTGATAGTGCCCTCTACAGAGGACTTTGAAACATTCTTGTTGAAAAGACCAGAGTTGAATAGAACATTTGGCTTTCAAATAAAAGAATCAAGAGAAGCATGAAAAGGTAAACAGGGAAGAGAAATCATAAGGGACTTATTAAAGTTGAACTGTTTATATTCCTACATGGAAAGATGATGTTTGTAACTCATGAGGCTTTTCTCAATATTATGGTAGCTGGAGGGAATATATACATAAATACACACATATGTATATGTGTGCATGTATAAGTATGCATACATGTGTATGTACACATGTGTACATACACACATACACATACGTATACATACACATATACACACATGCATACATACATTGAACTTCAATTCCTTAAAGAGTACAAATGGTCAAATGTACTTCTCTTTCTTATCCTCATATCATCTTGAATTAAAAAGGTACTAATTATTAATAAGTGGATGGCAAACCTAAAAACTCATTTATCTAGTTGCATGAGATATGAAGTTGAACACAATTATAGTTTAAAAATAGTAAGATTTTTTTATACTCATATTCCATTATATTAGCTCAAATGTTTTAGTGTTAATCTCTTAATTAATAGATTTGGTATTGCAATGACAAACTTCCACTGCTCATCTGCACAGATTATAGAAATTCCTAATGAATGGAAAAAGGAGAGATATGGTTTTGATAGTAACAAGACTGACCCCTCACGAGCATAGTAAGCCGTAACAGTGGAACAGTACTCCCTAAGCTATATTTGATTCCAGGCAAGAGTCACAGTTAGCAAGCTGTCACACAGCAAAGTTGCTCATTATTCACAGGGTATCATAGCCAGGCTCAGAATTAATCAGGTGAGAAAATCCGTTTCAGAAATGAAAGAGCACAATGAGAAACTGAGTTATGACCTTACCTTCTCCTATGCAAGGTTGTCTCCTCAATTGTCCCAGACATAGACATCCATCTGTAGCAGTTCTCAAAAGACTCTCTCTTTGGGCAGCACATGGCATTCCTTTTGAATGGTGGACTATTTGTTGGCTTCATGACAATTCAGACAATTATACCTGAAATTAAAAGTTAGGACAATATCAAATTATAGTCCCATGAGATTTAATCTCATATAGCTAGATTTCACTAATCACAGTTTAGGGCTAGTTAGTTTTTATAGTAACTATGTTGTTATTTTTCTCAAGTTGCAATAACATTTAGCAAACACATCTTATTTATTTTTCATTTATAAATTATGAATAACCTACATTTTGGAGTATCACACATACAATAAATACATAATAGTTGACTCATATCCTCAGAAAATCCTGACTCCAGTAAGTCTCTAATCTTTACCGCCTATTATGTCCTGTGGCAAAAATATGAAACTATTGAATGTAAGGTCTATTGCTATTAAACTGCTTCAATGATGTAACTTCACTATGTACTATTTATTAGCATATACAATTTCATAAATTTCATAAGTCATGGTCAAATAATCTCAGACAAAACTCACCCTTTACTATAAACAAACTTTCAATCCCACCATTTTGGCTGAGTTTACCTAGTTTTTCAAACATTATTACCTTAGAAATATATGAAAAGCAATAAGTAGAGTTGACAAATTTTATGACTTCAATGAAATTTACAGAAAAGAATAAAGCAAAAGGGCTGTGCTATTTTTCTCCCAATAGTAAGTTATGATTATTATCCACTTTAAAGCAAATATATACCATTAAATACTTAACAGTTTTCAAAATTTTACTACATTCTTTTAACAGCACAATTCATAATCTTACAGAATTTTTATTAAAATTTTTCATAGCATTTGTAATGCCATAGTTTCCTGAATTTCATAATACAGGGGAAAAATTAGAAACACTACAATAGCATATACAGTATCATGTATCTAAAACATGAAAGATAAATTATTACCAGTTAGCTGGTGTCAATTCAATTGAATGCATTTCCAAATAATCCAAGAAAATCATTCATTTATCACTTTTGGCATTGCATATTGATTTTATTCAAAATCATTATGGGGTACTGAAGTTGTAGAATACTTAAGCTACCTGATTTGAGTTATAGAGTACTTAAGTTAACTATCGTTTATATAATGTTTTTCATGTGAAATTAATTATCATGGTAATTGATCTTCACAACAACGATGGGAACTGAGGGCTATTGTTGACCTTTTTACAATAGGAAACTACAGTAAGGAGAGGGGAAGTAATTTGCCATAGATCATATAGCTAATAAATTTCTGACACCAGATATGAACTCACATTTTCCTGATGATTGTATTTTCCCAGCATATTGCTTTAATGCTAAATAGAAAGTGTATTAATGTATTCATGCATTAATTCCTGATGTACCATAATTACACAAGGAAAACACTTTTCACTATAAATGAGATCACATTATGCTTTAGTTTCAGGACAAACTTCAAGCAAATTAAAAAATGGATTTACAACCACAGATGGTAACACACAAATTCTCCAATTTCCCAACATCTATTAGCTCCCATTCTGTTACATTTAGTTAATTTGCTTTCAAAGGTTGTTTGTGTCATTCTTACCTCACCATAACTTTTTTTTTATGATATAATTTATAATCACCCAATGAGTTAAAACAATTCCTTTGTGTTGTAATTATTCCTCCCAGATACTTTAAGAGGCTGGATAAAGTGCATGCCTCACCTTTACCCAGGTTTTCTACCATTCATACACCTCAAATCCTTTAGGGGGACAAAGGTGGGAGAGAGGTTCCATGTGACAGTCACACATCCAATTCCTGCAACTATCAGTCCCTAGAGAGACCTTTATTCATGAAATTTATGCTGCCCAAAGCCCACATGGCATCTAAAAGCAATTATCCTTCACTGTGTTCCAAATCTTGTGCACCTCAATGATCTAATGAATTCTGAGAGATATAGTCCATAGACTCTCTTCCTTTCAGAGATGACAAACAACACTAATATAATGCTAAGGAATAATTCATTTATCTTGAAGAGATAATACAGTTTTGGGTTGCTTCCCTGGCAATGAGTATGAAAGGTAGGGCACAGAAAAGAGTGAATGATCATATAAGCTGAGCAATTAATGTTAAATTTATGATCAGCTGATAGTTTGTTTACTTTTAGTCAATGGCCTAACTGGCAGTATTTTTTTTTCTTTCTTCAAATTAATTTGTGCTATCTCTTTTCTTAAATGATTAGCTTGTCACATAGGCATATCTTGGAAAGACTCAGTCATATACATAACTATATTCTTAAATCAGCAATAGCAACAACATATTTAGTTGAAGTTTGTCTATCATAGAGAAAATTTTAAATCCTAATTTTGTGAAAAGCTCCCCACCCTCATATTAGCATTATGGTTGGGAATAGGGAAAGTGAAATATCAATAAAAATACTTGACATTTATAAAGGACTTGAAAGTTTACATAGTACTTTATCTCCTTATAAATAAATCTCAAACCTCAGACATTTAATAGTTATGTGACCCTGTATGTTATTTAACCTGTTTACCTCAGTTATTTCAACTGTAAAATGGAAATAACATCACCTAGTTCACAGAGTTGTTGTGAGGATCAAATGAGATGATTTTCATAAGGAAATTAACAAAGTGCCAGGTACATAGTAGATGCTATATGTAATCTTATTTATTCTCCTCCTCCTTCAGTCTCAAAATGTCATTTCCCCATTTTAGAAATAGACTATAATACAGTAGAAAGAGGGCTAGATTTTTAAGTCATAGGAACATGGGATTATAGATCTAGAATTGGGAGAAACTTTAAGACATCTAGTCCAAATTCTTTACTTTATAACTGAAAAATTGAAGCCTATGGTGGTTAATTACCTTGCTCAATGTAATAGAGTTCATAAGTAGCAGAGGGAGGATTTGAACACAAGTCCTCAGATTTCAGATCCAACACACTTTCCACATTACCTCCCAGGACCTAGGTTGGACTCATGTTTTGCCCCTTACTAATTCTCTGAATATAAGCAGCTCACTTACTCAAACTTCCTGGGCCTCATTTCCCTAATCTATAAAATGAGAAGTTTGAGCTAAATTACTTTGTCGCTTCCACATCAAATGAGATAATATTTGAAAAGAGCTTAGAACCTTACAATTTAGCAATATGATAGGCACATAGTAGGCATTTAAGTCCTTTCTTCATTCCATCCTTCCATTCTTCCTTCCTTCCTTCCTTCCTTCCTTCCTTCCTTCTTTCCTTCCTTCCTTCCTTCCTTCCTTCCTCCCTCCCTCCCTTTGTTCATTTTTTGCTTCCTTCCTTCCTCTTTGAATATTTATAATTTTATAATTCTATGAGGCTCAGAGAATTATTTGGTTGGCCATGCTTACAGAACATGGTAGTCTGTACAGAAATTTATATTTCTGTCCCAAGACTCAAAACAAAGGGCATATTTTTTTTCCATTATGCCATACTGCTATCTTATCAATTGTATTATTTTAATGGAAGTTTTAAAAAAAAGAATTCACACGGATAAATGAGTTTTGGGAAGACAGAGTCAGGCAATATGTATATATTGAACATCTTTTGAAGACCAAAAAATAAAAAAGAAACCAAGGCATTAAATCATCTAGGAGGGAAATAAAACCTAATTTCTTTAAGGAATGTGAGTAAAACATTATTAAGTCATCACTTAGTTGTTGGTGGGTTTTTTTTTTTCTTTCAGGTATGAAAATAAAAAAGTTGGATGCTTGAGGATTTAAGTAAACCCTTAACATCTGTCATTAAAAGAATTTTCTACAGGATCTTCAGACTCAGACATGCTTTGCCAAACAGATATTCCTAGGTTTAGGATTCTCAATTTGTTTCCCATTAAATCATGTGTCATATAAAAAAGTGCCTTTATGACCTTTAAGAAGATGCGCCCACTTGACCCTGTTAGCTCATTCCATCTAGAGTGTAATTGCATTTCTAGTTCTACTCTAAGGTCAGATATTGCATTTATCCTGTTAACTCTAGCTTTTAAGTGGAAACTTATAGGGAGCATCCCAACTTTACTAGAACTTCAGAAGGCATCATTCAGAATGGGATGTATGACTTGTCTTACCCTTTGTATTATTGCCTAACTCCTAGTTATTAAGCGTGACTGATTGGGGGAAATCATAGCAATCAAATATAATAAATAAGGGAAATAAAAATTGGAGAGGCAGATCACATTAGCATCAAATCACAGAGAAAAAGAAATCTCTTGTCTAGCTCCGATCGTAGGCAAACGATAGTTTTGCTGTCTGCAAAATAGGGATAAAAATACTTGTACTACTCACTTCACATTGCTTCTGTAATAATACCTTGAAAACTTTAAGGCACTCCTTTAAGGCAAGTAATTAATAGCCATATAAATACAACATTGGAAATGGATAAATCAGGGTAAATACTAGCTTCTCCAAACAACTAATCATTTTATATAATATGCATATATGATATACATAAGGATTTCATTAGTAAACTAGATCTATCTATCCATTTATTATACGTGTTTTATTAATTATTAATATTAATGGAGATCTTAGACCAAAATCTTAACACATTTCTATTATTGTACTGGCTTAAAGAGACTTGACAATCTGTTCTTCCCATCTTGTATACTATTTATATTTGACTGTGTTATTACCTTATTTTCTAAAGTACTTAGTGTAAGATGTCATTAAGTCCATAGTCCTTTGTTTCTGGAGGGATTTTCCTGAAGGATATGAAACTTTGATTTCTAATTCAAATCTTTTGGAAAACAAGAAATTTGAAGCACATATTATTTTTCTCTGTAGTTGCCCAAATTAGTAAGTAATATGTCATATGTCAACTCCATTTTCTTAACTGCATTATCATTTATTATTTACCCATTTTTTCTTATTCTGCAAAAGCAATTAGAGAGAAAAACTAAATAATTTGAATTATTTTGCGGTTCTTGAAGAATGCCACCACAATTCAATTGTTCTTCAACTATCAAAGAAAGACTAGGTGTAGAGTTTGTTAGGGGACAAGGAGCAGAGGTGGTAATCATGATCTCAGACAAAGTTAAGGTTAAAGTAGATATAATCAAAAGACAAAAATAAGGTAATGAAAGTATGCATCAGCCATATTTATCAATGTTGTTTGGACTATTAAAAAGAGCTAGACAGTATAAGATGGGAATTTTGTTGTGGAGTAGGAAATTTTGAGTACATGGACTTGGAAAAATATGGAAAAACTTGAATTTATGAAGGAAAAGGCTATCCACCCTCAGAGAAACAGGATAAATAAGTATAATATGGTTTTATATCGATGTATATAAATGCATATGTCTATATATGACTGTGAAAACTGATATCTAAGCCTATGCATATGTAACAGTATATATGAATGGGCGTATGGGTGTTTATGTATATATGAATATCTTTGTGTGCATGTGCCTATATATGTATGTAAATATATGCATAGTTGTATATAATATGCTTGTGTGTGTATACACACACACACACACATGCACATACATATACACATACACGCATGGGCACATGTGTGTATGTCTCTGCGTGCATGTATCCATGATAATTGTAGCTTTTGGGGGGGGCGAGGGAGAGGAAGGTAAAAAAAAGAACAAAGTAAAAGAACAGAAAAAGAACAAAATAAAAACTGCACAGCAAACAACAAAAAAAAAACTTAGAACAAACAAAAGAATAGATAGAAATCTCAATATAATGCATGGTATTTATTACATAGGCTTTCTTGAAATGGAAATTAATTATTGTATATTTTGAATCCTCTCTCACATTCTGCTGTGCACAGGGTAATATTTTTTTTCTTGTCTTATTTTGTCTTATTTTTAATTTTTAGTATTTGTTTGTTTCTTTTTTTTTTCTTATTTTGTGTTTAAGTTAAAAATTTAAAAAAAATTTAAAAAGAGAGCTCCTGGAGTCGCTAGGTGGCACAGTGAATAGAGCATCAGCTCTGGAGTCAGGAGTACCTGAGTTCAAATTTAGCCTTAGACACTTAACACTTACTAGCCATGTGAACTTGGGCAATTTACTTAACCCCAATTGCCCTGCCATCCCCTCTCCAAAAAAAAGAGAATACCTTTCTTACCAATAGGTAGATGGGACATGAGTCATCACGTGGATCCAAATCACTTTTTCCATACTAACAATATCCAAGGAATGTTTTTTTAATAGAAAAAAAGTAAAAAGAAAGAAAGAAAATAAATACCATATTGAAATATTCTTATTTAGTAGCCAAGTAAGATTGGAGTTGTTCTGCTTTAACGTTGTTCTTGGTCTCATTCTTATCCATATATGCTTATAGTCAATTTCACATTTAACAACTATCCTAAAAGATACCTTCTTTTTGAAGAGTGCCTACAACAAAGTGGTATCATTTTATGTAATCAAGTTCTTTCACTATGTGCTTGATTAGAATGCATTTGATTTCAATTAACTCTCAAATGTTAATAATTATACATGTTTGTTCAAACTTGCCTCCCTGTCCCTTGTTCAGCCATTCTGTTTCAGACATTTCTGTGTTTGCCATACATTTTTGCCTATTGTCCTATCATTGTTTTTTAATATATAGAAATGCAATACAAAATAATGAGGAAAAAAATAACATATTAACAAAGAAGGAAACATGGGTATTATATCCTTCCCCAAGCTAGAAATTTTGTCACTGTGGATATTACATCTTCAGATCTATCCTTTTTACTAATTAAAGATTTTCAATTATTCATTATTAATTTAATAACATTAATTTATCAATAATTTCATAAATTAAACAAAATGTGTTGATTTTTCACAGATCCAATGTTTTCCATGGCATTTTTTCAGCATTATTTATTTTTGATATTTATTTATCTGAATCTTCAAATAATTACTTATCAATATCATAATAATGGGAACAGTTCTTGTCTTTGTTTTTAATCTTAATGTTTTGGTTAGGAGACTGTGGAAAGAAAAGCCATTAAAAGTTATGGGCATTTTTATAGTTGCTCTAAAAACTTTTCTTCTGACCCCATGGAACTCTAAACAGTCCATTATATCCTATGAAAAGAAGAAGATGAAGCTGAGTATCTTTTTTTTTTTAATTGTCTTTACAATCTACTCCTTGGAAGCAATTCCTTATGATGCTAAAATTGGGGGGAAAGCATAGCCCTTCTATATAATCAGAGGATCTAGAGCTCGAAGGGGTCTTTGAAGTCTCCTAGTCTGCTTCACAAATTAGCAAACAGAGTTACATATTAGTGATGATTTGCTCAGGGTCATGCAGGTTCTAAAGAGTAAAGTCAGGAGGTAAATTACTTCCAGTTTATGCCAACCTAGGACCAGGGAGCAAGTCTGAAAACTGGCATGAGTAATGAGTCATAATGGCTATGAGTGCTAAATCACTCAATCAATCAAAATTCATTAAGTACTTAATGAATAATTGAATGAATAGATGAGATGAACAAATCAAGGGATGAAGAAATAATATGGATAAATCAGTGCATTTGCTTTTCTCCGTTGTCGATTTTTTATGCCTAAATACTTAAAGCTTGGTAGCTATTTTATCCCACACAGTAAAAAGTCAATTTAATTTGCATTATAAGATGAGCCAGCCACTAACTCAGTAATACCAACTAGCTTGGGCATGCAGAGGAAGTTGAATTTTCTCTCTTGTGTTTGTGCTGACACCTTCCCCACTTACTCATACACCAGGCACATTATAATCTTGTCAATGTAGAATTACACACCTTCCCCATTTCATCCCCCTTTTTCTACTGTCCTCAAAACAGAGCAAATACAATAGAAATGAAGTTACCATCTCCTGGGGTAATCTCCTTCCCACAGGTTAATCAATTCACTGAGGAAGCCAAGCAATTTCAATGTAAAGAAAGCATTCTTTACAGATGAGTCCTAAAGATTCTTTTCACAGTAAAAATCATTAGCAAGGATAATTAACTAAGACTGTAGTGATGAATAGCCCTGCAAAACAGAACAGTGTAATAAAGAACAGAAACCACTAATTATAGAAAGAGACCATTGAAGCTACTAAAAAAATTAATTTAACATTGCTGCATAGACTCCACATAGTTGAATATGTTTGCAATCAAAACAATAAGGCCTTGTCATAAATAATGCTTTAGGGGCTATTCCAGGTACAAGGAAATGTGTCTATGTGAATAAAATGATTTGTGATCTATTGATAACAGCGTCTAGTGAAAATTGTTCTAAAATTTAAGCCTACCTAAACATTTCAGATAGTAATTCCCATGACAGCACAGACCTCCCTTGTTTTTCGTAATTATCTTTGTTGATACTACAGTGAAGATTCTTTTCATGTATGGAATAGACCTCTGATGACTTCTGTGGTCCCTTCTAACTCAAATCCTTTGATTTTCTGAATACATATATAATGCAGAGAACTTGAGAAGAAACTCAGATGATTAGATTACAAAGCTGGCAAAGTTATTCATCCATAAATCTTCACTGTATAGAAATAAAATTATGTTTTCATATGCGTGTGCTGCAGTATTTGCTTATTGGACTCATAAGACTGGTTTTTCTCCCTGGCAATGAGATTGGCTAGGAGAATGAAGATGAATCTTTATCTTTCATTTATTTTCTTCAAATCACGTGAACAGCCATATTACTATAGGCATATTACTAAATAGGCATATTACTAAAAAGCAAACAAATAAACAAAATCACAGGATTGTAGCTCTAGAGTTGAAAGCATAGGTGTGTAGATAAATGTATAACATCAATTCTTTAGGGAAAAAATACAACTCAATGCATTTTTAAAATTATCTCAATACTCACTTTTTATCCATCACTTTAGTAAGTCTAGACAACCAACAAAACAACAAATCAAATTCTGAAGAATATGTATACTAATAGATGAGATGCAAATTCTAACACTCAAAATTTGACAGATTCTCAGGAATTGTTACAGAATAGCTCTAGTATTCTCCTGAATCGAAGTGACCATAGAAGCAATTTATTCAGAATTATACATTTTATAGACGAAGAAATTGAACTTGAGGTATGGAAATGACTTAACTAAGGTCACATAGGTAGGTGACAATCAAGATATTAATGTAGGTCCTAGTATAATCAAGCCAGTGTTTTTTTCATCTGTAGCATGTCACTGCCCATTGGTCAAAATTTCTTAAAAGGGAATAAAATAAAAGGTATTTAAATAGAAAATAACCATAAAGAAATTCACTAGAAGATACTTTTGAGAATTCTTCATTCTTGACTTTTGAAAGAAAAATTAATGTATATATAATTAGCTAAATTCAAAGATTGATATTGAGGTAAAAACTGCTTCAATCCCCTAACAACATCATAATCACTACTAACAATTTACCTAGCTCTTAAAGAACTGTCCACCAAAATATGACTGAGTTAAGGTGGCTATGTGGTGCAGTGAATAGAGCACCAGTCCTAGAGTCAGAAGGACCTGAGTTCAAATCTGATCTCAGACACTTAAACTAGCCATGTGAACTTGGGCAAGTCACTTAACCCCAATTGCCCTGCCTTCCCCCCTCTAAAAAGTGAAAAAAAACAAAAAAATGACTATGACTCCTAAAAGCAACTTTTCCTCCAGTACTAGATATTATGTTTCCTTTGAAAAAAAAAATGATATAAATGAGAAACCAAAAATTCAGGTATTTAAACATGATAGCTAATATCAAGTTATTTAGAAACAACTCTTCAGCATAATTATTACCCTTATACATTCACTGTAAAACAAAAATGATACAAATAAGGTATACTTATTGATAGCACACTTCAGATTTGCTGATGACAGAAATTCAAAGAGATAGAAATCCAACTGGATAATGAATTCAGGATCCAAAAAGATATAAATGAGCTTGAACATTGGATTGAACATAGTGAGATTAATTTAGTGGATAAATTTAATGGATAAATGTAAAGATTTATAATAGGGCTCAAAAATTAACTTTATTTTTAAAAAAGCAAAGAGACTAATTAAGAAGTGATTTATCTTGATATAAGGAAAATCTTCTGAACAATTAAGAGTTATTCAAAGGTGAAATGCACTGTTTGGGAAAATTATGAGTCCTCTTCATTGTCAGTGTTTAAATGATAGTTAGATGACCACTTTGCAGGCTTCTTATACTAAGAATTCCTTTTGGGGGTATGGTATCAACTATAACTATGGATCTATGGCTGAGATTCTTGCAAACTCTAAAACTCTGTGATTTTGTCTGTGGGGCTTCAACATTACGGAGCCAATCTCCAATACAGAATGACTCAAATGCCATGCCAAATAGACTAAATTCTTTATGTATTGAATAGATACAATATCACAATTGACACAATAGTTATCCAGAAGACCTTCTTTCTCATGAGCAAGAAAGAACTCTAGCCAAAGGAGTCATAATATCCATCTGATATTAATAAGTAGCTGAAAGCCATGAATTAGGACACTTTAATTTTCATTATGAGTTAAATCAAAGCCTTAGAATAAATTCTTTTCAAATACTCATCATATGCCTTGATACATTTATCATAACAATGCATCAACAATACTAGAGCTTGAAATGAATCCATTGATGGTAGGGTATATTTAGAGAAAAGAACTTTCTATTTTCATCACTGTCATTTGGAAAACATTGTCTTTGAACCACTAGACTTGCAGGCTGTTGTCCTCCATACCTTAGCATTTAACCCTAGTGTCCTTGTTGTCTCCCAAAGGATGTTCACATCAAGGTATTTCCTCTGGGTCAGCCTTTCTCACTTGTCATCTAGTTAGGTGGTAGAAAGTCTTTATAAGGAAAAAACAGAGGCTGTCCCCTTTTCTGTCACCCTCAACTGAACTGTTTATTGCTGTCTGGTGCTACCACAGACAGTTCCCCATGTAAAAGAATAAGCTTTAATGGGTCTATTCACCTTCTAAAATCATTTAGCAGCAGAAAAAAAAAGTAATTTGCTTGAATTGTTCTTGCAGTGATCTTTATAATTTGTTTCTCTCCTTTCTTCTCCCTATAAAAACATGAAGACGTGTGTCTTCTACATTTCCAAAATATTCCTCTTTTTCTTAATTTAATTTTAATATATATTTTAATTCCTAACTAATGAGTATAAAGTGGTACTACAAAAAATTCATCTTTCTTGACATATACTTGAATCATGACCTCATCAATTTTGAATCTTTACTCTTATCCGTTTTTGTTTTCATTCAGTTTAATTTTTTAGTTCTTGGTTTCAGAGATTTAGTCAATTCATGACTGTTCATAGTACTTCTCTTGTGTAACTTTTCTCTAAAGTAGGAAGTAAATCTATCAACTGATAGTTTTCCAGTGAAACTGGACTGTACTATAGAAAGGACAGCAATAAGCAAATCCAAATTCAACAGATTCTGAAAAAAAGTCTAGAGTACCCAGGTCAACTTTTATTATTAACATTATTCATAACTTGCTCAGGGCCGCTGTCCTTCCCTTTATTTTTTTAAAAGTACTCCTAGGATTGTGGATTTTTTTTTTATGTTAACCTTTCATTCTTCTTTTCATTTTCTTATTTATGATTTTGGAAGCAGGGAACTCTTGGAAATTCTGGGTGTAAATCATAAACTAAGCCAATCCTCCATGTATTCTCCCAGTCTTTCTGATAGAAATGTCTCCTGCCTGTAAATAAAGAGGTCAGTTCAAATTTTATTTTCCATAAGTGCCTGGTAAAAGTATTTCTATTTCACTCAATAAAAAGTTGATGATCCTCATAGTCATCCCTATATACTCCATAGAACCAGAATTTTACCTTCTTGAGAACATTACTGGGGGCGGAGCAAAGATGGTGGCATAGAAGCAAAAAAAAAAAAAAAAACTCCACAGCTCCCCCCCATAACCACCTCAAATACCTATAAAATATGACACAAAACAAATTTTCGAACTCCAGAACTCACAAAAGTACAGAAAAACAAAGCTCCCACTGAAGGCATCCCAGCAGGAAGGACAGGAAGGGCTCATTATAGCATGCTGGGACCCAAAACCAGCCCAGTCTGAAATCACGGTTTGGCTCTGTGGCAGCCAGGACAAGCCGTGTGTGGAGCTTTCAGGTGAGTAGATCACCAGCAGCTGTGGTGATTTCCAGAATTATCAAACTGTAAGAAACAAAGACAAAGTGAAAGGTTAGTGGAACTTGGTTAAATCTGGGGGAGAAAGGCAGTTCCAGCTGTCCACCTTCAGGGCAAGAAAGCAGCAAAAGCAATGGCCCTGCAGCTGCCTCCATGTGGCTGCTTCAGAAGCTCCTGGGCTGCAGATTGCAGGGAGGCAAGCAATCATTCAGAGGCTAAGAGCTCTTGCTTTAAGCTGCCTACATCAGGATTGTGGTTTTGGGTGGTTGTACTGAGGTGTGTTTTCAGTGAGCCAAAGCTGGTAGGGGCTGCAGCCACCTCCTAATAGTTCTGGCAGCTGAGAAAATCCTATCAATTTAGGACAAAGCTCTCCCCTCTGGAACCAGGGTTCCACAGAGCTAAAAAGTCAAGTAGTTGACTATCAACATGAGTAGGCAAAGAAAGCAAAGTAAGAACAGCAATCCAACTTTAAATTATTTTGGTGGGGAAAAAAGGACCAAAGCATGGAATGGGAGGAAGACAACACAGTCATAACTCCTGCACCAAAGGCTTCCAAGAAAAATGTAGACTGGTTACAAGCCATACAAGAGCTTAAGAAGGATTTTGAAAACCAAATAAGAGAAGTGGAGGAAAAATTGGGAAGAGAAATGAGAATGATGCAAGAAAATCATGATAAGAGAGTCAACAACCTGATTGAAGAAAATAACACCTTAAAAAATAGATTAACTCAAATGGCAAAAGAGGCCCAAAAAGCCAAAGAGGAGAAGAATGCCTTCAAAAACTGAATTTCCCAGATGGAGAAAGAATCTCAAAAGCTTTCTGAAGAGAATAATTCCTTCACAGTTAGAGTGGAGCAAATGGAAGCAAATAACTTTATGAGAAATCAAGATACTATTAAAAATATCCAAATAAATGAAAAAATAGAAGGCAATGTGAAATATCTCCTTGAAAAAAACCACTGACCTGGAAAACAGATCCAGGAGAGACAATCTGAAAATTATTGGACTACCTGAAAGCCACAATCAAAAAAAGAATCTAGAAAGCATCCGTTAAGAAATTCTCAAGGAAAATTGCCCCTATATTTTAGAACCAGCAGGCAAAATAGAACTTGAAAGAATTCACCAATCACCTCTTGAAAAAGATAACAAAAGAAAACTCCTAGAAATGTTATAGCCAGGTTCCAGAGTTCCCAGATCAAGGAGACAATATTAAAAGCTGCCAAGAGGAAAAAATTTGAATACTGTGGAAAGACAATTAGGATAACCGAGGATCTAGCAGCTTCTACTTTAAGGTACCAAAGGGCCTGGAATATGATATTCCAGAGATCAAGGGAGCTAGGATTAAAACCAAGAATCACCTACCCAGAAAAATTGAGTATAATGTTCCAGGGGAAAATATGGTTATTCAATGAGGTGGAGGACTTTCAAGCATTCTTGCTCAAAAGACCATAACTGAATAGAAAATTTGACATCAAATACAAGAAGCATGAGAAGGTAAACATAGAAAAGAATTCATAAGGTACTTATCAAAGTTGAACTATTTACATACCAACATGGAAAAATGATAATTGTAACTTGTGAAACTTTTCTCAGTATGAGGATAGTTGAAAGGAATGGAAATGTGTGTGTATGTGTGTATATTTATTTATTTGTTTATATATTAAAATATGTTTATATATATTTATATATTTTTATATATTTACATATTTATGTCTGTATACATTCAAATATGTCTATATAGGAGTGCATATATGCATAGGAATAGACATGTGGGTGTGTGTATATATGTGTACATAGACAGAAGGCACAGGATAAATTGAATATGATGGGATAAGATTTTAAAAGGTGAAATTGAGAGGTGGTAGAGGAATAGTATGAGAGGAGACAGGGAGAGACAGAATGGGTTTAATCCTCTCATATAGAAGAGGCAAGGGATAACTGTTACAATGGAAGAGAAGAACAGAAAGGCAACGGGAATGGGTTAACCTTTCTCACATTGAATTTGGCTTAGGGAAGGAATGACACACTCTAAATTGGGTATCTTGGCCTATAGGATAGTAGGGGGGAAGGGGATGAGAGAGGGAAGATGACAGGGAGGGAAGGTTGCAGGGGA
This sequence comes from Pseudochirops corinnae, assembly GCA_028646515.1. NCBI lineage: Eukaryota > Metazoa > Chordata > Mammalia > Diprotodontia > Pseudocheiridae > Pseudochirops > Pseudochirops corinnae. The sequence goes on from JAQQSV010000804.1 coordinate 67,600, forward strand.
GGGTTGTTAGAAGCAGACAATTCTGTAAAAGGGCAGAGACAAAGTAGAGAATACAACAATTGGGGGGCAGAATAGGAAGGAGGGAAATATAGTCAATCTTACACAATATGTCCATTGTGGAGATGTTCTGTGTAACTACACACGTGTGGCCTGTATTGAATTTCTTGTCTTTCCAATGGGAGTGGGTGATGAAGGAGGAAGGGAAAGAATCTAGAATTTCAAGTTCTAAAATCAAATGTTAGAAACATATATATATATATATATATATATATATGTATATATGTGTATATGTATATATATATATGTATGTATTATTATCATTATTATTATTTACATGCCACTGGGAAATAAGATATAGAGGTACAGGGGTAGGGAGATCCATCTTGCCCTACAGGAAAGTCAGAGGGATGGTGGGGGGAGGATATAGGAGAGAGCACATTGGGGGAGGGGGTATACAGTGGGATTGCTGTTTGGGGTGGTGGGTAGGGGAAAGACAGGGAGAAAATTTGTAACTCAAAATTTCATGGAAATGAATGATGTAAACTAAAAATAAACAAAAGTTTTTTTTTTTAAAAGAGCATTACTGATTACCATATCAAAACAATCTCATTTCTTAATGAGAAATGGTATTCTGATGTGTGAAGCATACAGAAGTAAAAACACAGAAGGGAGTAAAAGAACAGACCCTTCATTATACCATACATTCCATGACAAGAATGTAGTTATTAACCTCCTTAAATGATAAACTAAAAAAATAGTTGCAAAAATGAAGATTCTTTGTTATAAATTGCATCCTTCTATATGTATTTACATAGTAGGGTAGTATGAGTTCAGGTTTTGAAAATAACCACAAGAAATTACTATTTTGATTTATTCTCTTCTAAAACAAGAATAGTCACAGGATTTTCTCTGTCTCAATAGATATAAAGTCTTTCTCTGTTTTGAAAATTAAATTGCCCGACTAAATATAACTTCACTTTTATACCTTACAATTTCAGTAGAACATAGAAGGGGGGAAAGGAAATACAGATACATATAAATACATGTACACACATACATAGATGTGCATACATACACTTTTATTCATACACACACTCACACACACACACATATATCTCACTATGATTTTAGATTGAAGGAGAGGTCTTTTTTTTTTGTTAGAATAAATTGAAAGTAATATATATATAACCATGGTTAGGAATATTTCTATCCCAGAGTTGGCTACTGAAAACAGGGGTTTTGAATCATAATTATTACAGATGTCACATAATTGTTACATGTATACCATGTCCATTCTATGATAGTCTTAGATAAAATGAGAATTTTCTTGCTGATGAAAAGGACAAAGGGGAAAATGATGAAATCAAAGGTAACTGATCATTCTTGAAGCAACTCTCTAATAATATCAATTGAATAAAGTACTAAAAGATTAATTTCAGAGTGTGCTTGTGTCATACCACTTCTTATTTTTTATCTGTGCATGCATTCTTGTTGTATCTACCTTTCCCCTCTTAATCCAGGAAACTTTTTGCTTGAGAACAAAAAGAAAACTGTATACAGAATATATGGCTCCCCAGAAGTGGTTTCTCTGGCAACAATATCCTGTAAAACATTTTAAAACTTCTCCTCTAATCATGTGGCATTTCTATGGTTTCATTCAGCATTCTATTCCCTCATCCCAAGTCACTTCTATAGAGAGAAGGAAACTGTAGTACTGCCCTTGTACTAGTGAGTAACCAAGGTTCAGGAGAAGTATAATTAATTAGTGATTAGGTATTTTCTTTTATTCCTCTGGAGACCTCCTGCTTATAAATGGAGTGGCAAAAGTTTTTCCATATTTTTTTTTTACATGGGGTAAGCTTCTTCAAATATTTTTTTAAACAATAAATAATGTTTAAAATATTTGACAATTATTTTTCAGCCATATCAGTTGTGTCCAACTCTTCATGACCCCATTTGGGGTTTTCTTGGTGAAGATACTAAAGTGGTTTTGCCCTTCCCTTCTCCAGCTCATTTTATAGATGAGGAAACTGAGGCAAACAGGGTTAGCTGACTTACTTGGAGCCACACAACTGGTAAGTGTCTGAGGTCATATTTGAACTCTGGTCTTCTTGACTCCAGGGTCAGCACTTTATTCACTCCACTACCTAGCTGCCTATATTTGACAATACTAATGATAATAAAAGTCAAGTATTTATTCATGAGGAAACTTCCTAATGATGTGGCAATGGAGACCATTCTCATAAAGGAATTATATTGATTAAGGTCACTTTCTCATATGGTAAAAAGAGTATAAAAACTGGAAATATAGTTTTATACCATTATATACCATATAAGTATATAAAATGAAAATGTTAAAACAATGAAAAGATCCCCCCTTAATTGATAAGGCATTGAAGATAGCAAATTTAAACTGAGGTACCATACCAAAGCATCTCTGATTTCTTCAGTTCTTTCAGTACAGGTGTTAGCATTCATGTCTAGCCAAACTTTGTGAGTCTTTTTATGTTCTATGATAAACTCACCACAGGCAGTTCATCAAATGTACTGGAGGCTTTCTTGCATATTATTTTTTATATCATTTAGATACTTTTCAAGCATTTAAGTATTTAGTCATTATTTCTATTCACATAATTCTTTAATGCCGTACTTTACAGGAATTCCCCTGAATGTTATTTTTTTAATAATGTGTTAGAGCCTATTCACACCCACTATAAGTTTCTCCAATGCCCATTGGATGAATTAATCAGTCAATGGATATTTATTAAGTGATTATTATTTGCTAAACACTGTGATAATCACTAGGGATATATAACAAGACAAAAACAGTCAATGGCGTTAAGGAAAGTATATACTAATGATGGAGATAAGATAGAAGATTTGAAACAGGTCAGGTTGTAAAGAATCTTAAATGTCAAAGTGAGAATTTATATTTGATCCAGGAGATAATAGAGAACAATTGTAATATATTGGGAAGGAGGGCTGTCAGACATACATTTTAGGAAAATAGCGTTAGCAGTTATACAGAAGATGGATTGGAGTAAGGAGTGATGGGATAGAAAAACCAATCAGTAGATTATTGTAATTGTCCAGAAAAATGGTAATGGGGATTTGAACTTGACTGATGACCATGTGGGTGAAGAAAAGGAGATATATTAAACGGGTGTTATGAAAGTAGAAATGATTTTTTTCAATTGATTGGTAACAAGGGCATGAATTAAGTTTCTAGCTGTGGAGATAGAGAAATTAGGTCATATTCAAAGAGCATTAGTATAAAGAACAAGATATGACCAGAGATTGGATATGTGTGATTAGAGAAAGTTAGGCGTTAAGGAGGATGCCAAGGTTGCAGAAATGGAGACTAGAAGGATAGTGGTACTTTGAGCGATGATAGGTAAATTTGGAAGAAGGAAAGTTTTGAGAGGGAAGATAACTGGTCATGTCGATTTTGTAATATCTCTGGGATATTCAGCTCAAGATGATCAAAAAGCAGGAGGTGATAGAGAATCATAGCTTAAAACAAAACCTAGAGCAGGTAATAAAACGCAAGTTGCAATTGTAGAAAATTGATAATTGAACCTATGATAGCCAATAAAATCAGCAAGATATATACGAGAGAGAGGAGAAAGAAGAGGGTCTGGGAATGAACTTTGGAAATACACACAGTTAATTAATAGGGCAAGGATAATGATTGAGCAAGAGTTGAGAAAAGTTCAAGGAGTTATATACCCAGAGAATGTGATAACCGCCAAATGTTGTTGAGAAATAAATCACGATGAATATTGATAAAAGAACATCAGATTTAGGAGCAGCTAGGTGGCACAGTGAATAGAGCACGAGCCCTGGAATCAGGAGGACCTGAGCTCAAATCCAGCCTCAGACACTTAATATGTACTAGCCGTGTGATCTTTGGCAAGTCACTTAACCCCAATTGTCCTCCAAAAAAGGAAAAAAAAAAGAACATTAGATTTTACATTTAAGAAATTATTTGTTATATTGGAGAGAGAAAGCACAGTTGAATTATGAGGCCAGAGATTATATTGCACTGAGTTAAGAAGAGAACGAGAAAGGTTTTTCTTTTTCATAATAGTTTAGGAGAAAAGGGAAGGAGAAATAGTTGATAATAGTTAGAGGGGATGGTAGGATCAAGGGAGAGATTTTTTGATGAAAAGAGAGACATGAGAATGTGTGTAAGCAACAGAAGAGTGAGAAAAAAGGGAGAGTCTGAAGATTAGAGATAGAATTGTATTACATTAAAAATAATCTACCAGATAAGATAAGAGAGTTTGGGGTTAAGGGTACATGAACAAAGGTTGACCTTGGCAAGTAGTAGGGGTGATCCTAAATTTTAATACTTTGGAAAATATTGTCTTCCATGACTCCTTGCTATAAAATAGTGTGATAGAATAAATATTATCAATGAGAGGCAGTATTGTTGTCTAAGCCATATCCCCACCATTATCACATCAGTCGGGCTACCTTTCCCTAAGACCCGACCTACTGCAGATTAGGATAGTTTCTCATACATATATATTGAAAATGTCCTTCAGATGATATAGAGGCCTATACAACTGAACTCATTGCACTTCAGACTAGATGGATGCCCAAAGGCCAAATCAGTTGCCACACCCTTAACATCTAACTAGACTTTGTTTTTGTTTTTTTGTGTGTATGGAGGCAAGGAAAGTCCAGAGCTAAGTGTGTTTTAAGTGTCCTTCCTTAGATTGCTTATGCTGTTCAGGGGGAAGGGAACTTGAGGAGCACTAGGTTCAGGGGATAAGTCCCCAATGTGCCAGTTTTAGGGGCAAGATGTCTCTGTGGTTGGGTTGCATGTAGCACATTCCTGCCCTCTCTCACTGCTTTCTTTAAGGTGAGTTTTGAGAAGTAGGTGAGCCTGCTGAGAAGGCTCTGACAAGGCCTAGGCAACATCAAATGTTGAAAAACAAGAATTCCTTATATGGACTCAGGGTTTCAGTGGAGGCAGGAGAGAAAGACACACATGGACAGAAGCAGTCTATAGGCTGAACAAAGCATTTATTAGTGATATTTAAAGGTCAAGGAGTCAGTCCTCTGTAATACTGGATGTTCATTGCCTTGATCATAGTTCTTACAGTCCTAAAAATTTCTTTCCTGTGACTAAGCACACCCCTTTTTAACTGTTGAATGACCATGTTATGCCATAAATTGCTCTTCTTAATGACCTTTGAGAGTCTCATTTCTGCAAGTGTACCACAAATAGTGTGTTTATTTAGGCATTGATTTAATGATGGTACTATTTACCAGGGCATTTCTGGATCTATATTCATTTTCATTTTTTGTTGATGTAACTCAATTTTATTTTATCTAAACACAAAAAGTTGTGCTTGAATGTGTTTTTGTCTTAATAAGGGACATGAATATATTTGTTAAAATAATTTTTAAGTTAACAATCAAAATTAGATTATAAATAGTTGAGCAATAAACACATATTATCCACCACACCAGTATCCACTAGATGCCATTTTAGATGCCAGAGACACACAGCTCAAAATGAAACAATCTTTGTAATCAGAGAGCTTACATTTTATATGTAATGAAAAAAAATATTGCTCCTTGACAGGTTAGCTGATAGAGTGTCCTTTTATCTAATTCAGATTCTGTGTTTTATAATGATCTTTTATATTGTACTCTACATATGAAATAGTTTCTGGAAAGTTATTGAATTTGTCGCATTTAAAAAATTAAATTTTAAATCATGACCTACTAGCTATATAAAAGTTATGTATGCTTGTGCAGAGATTATTCAGCTATCAGATTGTGGCAAACTGAACTTTCTGAAGGACTCATAAACATGGGATACTGAAGCAATTATGATGTATGACTATATATATATATATACACACACATATATATGCATGAGCATATGTATATTTGTATACACACATAGATACTTATATTGGTATATATGAACATGTATATACATATGACACATGTGCATATACTTGATCATTTCATAAAATGGATATTATGCCATAAACTGTTCTTCTGGCTATGCTTACTTGACTCTAGGTCAATTCATAAAAGTCTTTTAATATCTCTTTAATACCATCTTTCCCCTGATTTCTTACATTGCAATAGTAGTTCATTACATTCTTATACCCCAAGTTGTCCAGCCTTTTCCTGATTTATGAGCATCTTTTTTAGGGAATTACTGAAAAAATGGACTATATGAATGTGATAGACTACTATTTGTACTGCAGGAGATCAGGAAAGAGGAGTTCAAAGATATATGTAAATATTTGCATGAATTTGTGCATAGAGAAATGAAAATAATTTATATTGTAACATCAATATTATCAAAGAATAAATGATTTTTAAAGAATTAAGACATCTGATCAACTAAATAGTCAACAATTATTCCAGAGAATTGATAATAAAGACTGCTGGCTGGAGAATTATCTAGCACAGACTCACTCTGTCAGATAATTCTGACCTACTTGCCCAATGCAAGTGTCACAGATTCCAAGGCTCCTTAAGGGTCTACCCATTGGGGGTGGAGTCAAGATGGCAGCATAGAAGCAGGAAAACTCTGTGGCTCCCCCCATAATCACCTCAAATATTGATAAAATATGACTCTAACCAAATTTTAGAGCTATAAAACCCACGAAGTGACAGAGAAACAAAGGTCCTGCTGAGGAATGCCCAGCAGACTGATAGGAAGGGTTCATCACAGCATGCTGGGAGCTGACACAAGCCCATGGTTTTAGACCCAGGGCAGCCTGGACCAGCTGGCTGGAGCATTTAGGAGAGTAGAACACCAGCAAATGTGGAGATTTCCAGAATTATCAACCCATAAAGGGCAAAGACAAAGTGAAAGGTCAGTGGAACAAGGCTGAATTTGGGGGAGACAGAGGAGTGGGGCCAGGGCTCTGCCCCCAGAGCCAGAAGCAACCAATGTGGGGGCCCTACAGCCACCTTCATGTGGCTGCTTCAGAGCTCCTGGCCTACAGATTGAAGGGGGCGCAAGCAACCAATCAGAGGCTAAGGGCTCTTGCCTTAAACTGCCTAGATATGGATCGTGGTCTTGGGTGGTGATTCTGAGGTGCATTTTCGGCAAGCCAAAGCTGGTGGGGGCTGCAGCAGCCTCCTAATAGCTCTGGCAGCTGTGAAAACCCCAGCAATTTTGGACAAAGCTCTCCCCTTTGGAAGCAGAGTTCTACAGTGGCAAAGAGCACAAAAGTCAAGTAATTGACTAGCAAAATGAGCAAGCAAAGGAAACGAAGCAAGCACTGCCATCCACCTTTAAATTCCTTTTTGGGTGACAAAAAGGATCAAAACATGGAACAAGAGGAAGATGATACAGTCAGAACACCTGCACCAAAAGCTTCCAAGAAAAATATGAACTGGTTACAGGTCATGGAGGATTTCAAGAAGGATTTTGAAAATCAAGTAACAGAAATGGAGAAAAAACTGGAAAGAGAAATTAGAATGATGCAAGAAAATCATGAAAAGAGAGTCAACAACCTGACTGAAGAAAAATAACACCTTAAAAACTAGACTTTCTCAAATTGTAAAAGAGGCCCAAAAAGCCAATGAGGAGAAGAATGCCTTGAAAAGCCAAATTTGCCAGATGGAAAAAGAATTTCAAAAGGTCACTGAAAAGAATAATTCCTTCAGAATTAGATTGGAGCAAATGGAAGTAAATGACTTCATAAGAGATCAAGATTCTATTAAACAGATCCAAACAAATGAAAAAATAGAAGGCAATGTGAAACATCTCATTGGAAAAACCACTGACTTGGAAAGTAGATCCAAGAAAGACAATTTAAAAGTTATTGGAATAACTGAAAGCAATGATAAAAAAAAAAAGAATCTAGAAATCATCCTTCAGGAAATTCTCAAGAAAAATTGCCCTGATATTTTAGAACTAGAGGGCAAAATAGAACTTGAAAGAATTCACTGCTCACCACTTGAAAAACTATGCCAAAAAGAAAACTCCTAGGAATGTGATAGCCGGGTTCCGAAGTTCCCAGATCAAAGAGAAAATATTACAACCTGCTAAGAAGAAACAATTTGAATATTGTGGAAACACACTCAGGACAACACAGGATCTACCAGCTTCTACAGTAAGGGATTGAAGTGCCTGCAAAATGATATTCTGGAGATCAAAGGAGCTAGGACTAAAACCAAGAATCACCTACCCAGCAAAATTGAGTATAATGTTTTGGGGAAAATTATGGTCATTCAAGGAGGTGGAGGACTTTCAAGCATTCTTGATGAAAAAAACCAGACCTGAACAGAAAATTTGACGTTCAAATACAAGAAGCATGAGAAGGTAAACAGGGAAAAGAAATCATAAGGAACTTATCAAAGTTGAACTATTTACATGTCTACATGAAAAAGTGATAATTGTACCTTATGAAACTTTTCTCAGTATGAGGATAGTTGAAGGGAATATAAACGTGTGTACATATAATATGTATTTATATGTATGTATATATATATGTATACATACATGTAAAATATTCATATATATGTATA
>JAQQSV010000804.1:76219-87670 GCA_028646515.1 Pseudochirops corinnae
ACAGAAAAAGCAAGGGATAACTGTTAGAATGGAGGGAATGAATAGGAAGGCAAAAGGGAATGGGTCAAACTTACTCTCATTGAATTGGGCTTAGGGAGGGAATGACATACACTCTAAACTGGGTGTCTTGCCCTGTAGGAGAGTAGGGGGGAAGGGGATGAGAGAGGGAATGATGGAGGGGAGGGCAGGTTGAGTGGGTAGGGTTGTTAGAAGCACACACTTTTGTAAAGGGACAGGGGGTAGGTGATGAGGGAGGAAGGGAAAGAATCTGGAATTTAAAGGTTTAAAATCAAAAGTTTCATATATATGTGTGTATATATATGTGTGTGTGTATATATATATATACACACATACACACACACATATATATATATACATATACATACACATACATATATACACACACATAATTATTATCATTATTTACATGCAACTGGGAAACAAGATAAATCAGATATACAGGCACTGGGGTAGGAAGATCCATATTGGCCGACCAGAAAGTCAGAGCAGTGATGTGGGAGGATATAGGAGAGAGCAGATTTGAGAAGGGGGTATACAGTGTGATTGCTGTTGTGGGGTGATGGGTAAGGGAAAGACGGGGAGAAAATTTGTAACTCAAAATCTTGCGGAAATGAATGTTTTAACTAAAAATAAACAAATGTTAATATAAAAAAAAAAGATAATGAAGACTGCTACCAAACTAATGACAGTCAGTTGATAGTTGAATTTACAAAATAAGAAATTTATTTTTGGATGTAACTAATATGGAGATGTGGTTTACTTAACTGTTCTTTTTTTGGGGGGTGGCATTCATAATTCGAATGCTTGTCAATTGATGGATTGAAAGGAAATCACCTTTGTCTGTGACTGGAGTTCTTTTGGAAAAGTTAATATTATGTTAACTTTGGGATTCTTAGGTATTTGGAAAGATAACGTTAGTGTGAAAGAATGGCAGTAAGAGAATGTCCATGTGAAAGAAATCACAAATCAGGTGAGTATCAAAGTGCAAAGCATTTTTAAACTAGAGCAGAAAGAAAAATCACAAAGTTGCAATCAGAAATCCAACAGAATTCATTTTGAGGTGCTATTTTAAATTTGAAAGGGAATTTAGGAAAGATCAAGCAAATTTATGCCTGTACTCCATCATTCTGGTTCTGCCTCCAGCAGGAAGTAATTTCCTTGACTATCTCTTTTAATGGAGTTTTTATTTGCTTTTGTTTTGTTTGATATCATAATTGTTAACCCTGCCTTTGTATTTCAGCTACAGCATAATAGAATCTTCTTTAGTCACTTGTTTTAACTATGTATATATCTTTTTGTTTTGAATGTTTTTCTTGTACAAAACATATTATGTGATTATGCTTTCTAACTCAGTGTGCTATCCTTTTCCATCTTATGTCTGCATTCAACCCATTCACATTTACAGGCAAATTTGCTATTCCTCTCCATCCTTTTTGCTTTATGCATCTCTCTATCTCCATCTCTCTCTCTGTGTGTGTGTCTCTCTCTGTCTCTTTCTCTCTCTCTCTCTCTCTCTCTCTCTCTCTCTCTCTCTCTCTCTCTCTCTCTCTTACTATTAGTTTATAACATGCAGCTCCACAAGTTTTTGAGTTCCAAATTCCACCCCTTTCCCCATCCACATAATTTTCTTACATGTCTTTTATTTGGTTTCCTAATTTTTCCTCTCTTGATATAATTTGATTGAAAAAAATCTTTTTTTAAATGTTTCTTCTTTAGCTCTTCTAAGAAATCTTATTAGTCTTGTCTCCAATCTGCATTTATAAGCCATTCTTGTAGATGTTTTCAAGTCACTATTGTGAACTGATCCAACTATTCTGGAGAGCAATTTGGAACTATGCCCAAAGCTCTATACAACTGTGTATACCCTTTGACACAGCAATACCATTGCCAGATCTGTAACCCAAAGAGATCACGAAAGTGGGAAAAGGACCCACATGTACAAAAAATATTTATAGCAGCTCCTTTTATGGTGGCCATGAATTGGAAATTGAGGGGATGCCCATCAATTGAGGAATGACTGAACAAGTTGTGATACATAAATATAATGGAATAGTATTGTTCTATAGGAAATGATGAGCAGGCAGACTTCAGAATAACCTGGAAAGACTTATATGAACTGATGCTGAGTGAAATGAGCAGAACCAGGAGAACATTATACACAGTAACAGTCATATTGTGTGATGACCAACTTTGATAGACTTAACTCTTCTTAGTGATGAAAGACTTTAAGACAACTCCAAGACACATGATGGAAAATGCTATCCACATCTAGGGAAAGAACTAGGGAGTGTGAATACAGATCAAAACTAATATTTGCTCTCTTTTATTGTTGTTGTTTTGACTCTTCTTTCTTGTGGTTTCTCCCATTAGTTGTAGTTCTTTTTTACAACATGACTAATGTGAAAATAATTTTTACAAGAAGACTCTGTGGTGTTTCCAGGCTCAATGCAGCCATCACTATGTCATCTACAGAGAGAAGCCCATGAAGGACAACATTATCTATAGAGAATGTCTGTTCACCCTGGACTCCGCTCTGGATCTCTTTCATCATTATGAAAAAGTATTTTTTTAAGTATATATTTGTTAGTTTAATCCTTCACCTGATATTGATATAAAAGGGATTCCTGCTAAAACTTATTTCTGTTATGTATTTCAAGGAAGTTTGAATGATTTTGAATTATGGAACGTTGAAACTTTGTTGGAAGAGACCCTTTAATGAAGCATGTTACTCTTACAATCAAAGATATGATTTATTTTTTTTAAATCAATAGAGTGAGACCTTTATTATAATTATTTTTTTAAGAAATTGTGAGTTGACATGATTCTTATTTACCCCCTCTTATTCTAATTCTGAGAAAAATAATAAAATCAGTGCTATTATTCCTACTGAAAAAAAAATACATGGAAATCTCCTCCTCTATGACTAAGTTAACAATTCCTGTTACACCTCACAACTCAACTTCCTTCTCTAACCTTCACTCCCCAATATATCTTACATCCTCCTATTATAATGTAAGACAAGGGAGCTCTCAATTTCTATTTGTAACAACAACCTGAGAGTCTAATAATGTGCTTAATAAATATGTATTTATTGGTTTGATGACTACTTAAACTTCCTTATGGAATAGTCATAGTTTAGAATCAATGGCTATCCTTTTATTGTATTTTGCTAAATTGGAACTGATGAAAAATAAAACAAACTATGTGAACAGTTTATTTGTCTCAAGTATAATCCATGTTCCATCTTTATATACAATTGCAACTTCCTGTTGTTTACTGGCTTCATTTATGGTAAATTCATACATACATATAAACATGTGTACACACATATACACATACATACATATAATATATGGTATATATGTGTGCATACATGTATATATACATATATATATATTTATGGTGTCTATGGATATACATGCATATACACACATATATACATATGTATGTTTATATATGTATGTGTGTATGTGGGTAGATAGATAGACAGATGATAGATTGATAGATGTTAGATATATACATAGATTCAGTTCCCCTACTTCAAAAATCTATGGATGAGGAACATACAACTAAAATACCAACCATTGAGTTCATCTTTATACGCAGTAGGATTTTTAGCACACATTGATCCCTTCTCTGACATTTTGCTGTAGCCACCACAGAAGGAGAAAAAAAAAATCATGCTACAGAGGGGCATTTTTAGTTTCTTTTTTGTTGTTGTATTTTGTGTCATTGTAAGCTTGGTATACTAGTTATAGATTTCTCTGTATTTAATTAAGTGGATCCTCAGAAAGCACAACTCACCTGTTGTTGGAATTGTACTCTGAAGATCTCTAGAATTGTAGAAACTGCCATCATTTGAGATACACTGTCAGAGGCATTGAAAATCTAATTCCACCTCATGGTGAGACATTCTAGATGGGTATTATAAAGACATCCAACCTATCATCTCAGAAATCACTATATTTAAGTCTGAAGTGGTCCTTATGAATAATATAGGCAAAGACCTAGACATTAGGGAAACACTCTCCAACCTCAGGCTTCTCTGCAAAAAGGTGAGAGGAAGGGAAATGTACTAGTTATTAAAATTCCAACCTATCACTTTTTGGGGGGGAAAAAAATCTTCAGGAGTGCTGATAATCAGCTAATGCCTTAATCTTCACTTAATGTCTTACCAAAGATAATTTGACAGAGTATTTGTAAGGTTCTAGGAAAAGAAGCAGGATGGTAATGCCATTTCTGAGGAAAGACATTGATAGCATAGGTGGGAGAGAATCAAAGTTATGCTTCACCTGATTGACAGTTTTGCCTAGGGCTGTGCCACTCAAAATTATCTCCTGGCCACCTTTAGCATACAGCCATAGACTGTCAGCTATTCTACAAAATTAGCCTGACAACAGATAATTCTATGCTCCTGTCTTGTGGTCCCCATAGAATTGGAGTAACATTCAGACATAATAATTAGTGGGACGAGATCTTCATATGCAGAGCTGCTGGACCAAAGAATGATAAAACCACAGAATTACAGAACTGCACGGGATTTCAGAAGTGAAATGCTCCATAGTATTGTTTTATATATGAGGAAATCAACACCCAGAAGTTTGAAGTGGTTTGACCATGTAACATTACTGGTTATGATAGAATCAGTAAAATTTGCTAATCAAGGAGTACTGATTAAAAAAAAAAACACTCTCAAAACAAAGTCAACCCTTCATTAATAAATTTATTTAAAATATATTAATCATTTAATATACACCAGGCCTATGCACTTAAAGAGATACTATAACATCACAATTTTAGATAGATTCTACCAGCCACCCAATTCAATTTTTGTCTTAACTTAATTTTCCTGTGTAAAATCAATGAGAAGTGAGTATCCCCTCCACTTGAAGATACCCAGTGATTAGGAGTTCATTATGTTCCATAAAAGCGGATCCAATTTCTAGTTATCTCAAAATACTTGGAAATTTTTTCTTCCATTTAGCCTAAATCAGCCTCTCTACAAGTATGACTATTGCTTGTCTGGGACCAAGTAGTGACTCTGCCCTTTGGCTCCAAAAGCAGAAAGTACAAATATATTTTTTTTCTATGTGGTACTTCTTTAAGTAGTGTAAAACTGATACTTTATCTTGTCCTCTGCTATCCCAATTTTTGCAATAGGTTAAAGAGACAAGTTATTTCCAGTTCACATATGACTTGTCTTTAAGTGTCCTCTCCATACTGCTTTTATTCTAGACACTCTTCAGCTTCTGAATTTCCTTTTCAATGTGATACCCAAAATGGAAAATTATCCTCCAAATATGGTCTTAAGAGGGTAGAAAAATACCTCTATCATTCTAAACACTATGTATCTTTTAGTATAGCCAAGGCCATGTGAAAAACTGGTTAAGTACCTTAAAACAAGAAGTTTTATTCAGCTTGCAGTCCATTAAAATCCTCAAAACTTTTCCCACACAAGTTATCTATTCATATCTATTTAACTTGGTCCTTGTAAGTTCTTAATATTTAAACTCAATAGAGAATTTTACATTTATTTCTTTTTTATTTTACCTCATTAGATTTATCTCATTATTTTACATATAGAAGTGTTTCTTTCTGTGTCCTGAAATTCAGAGTTTTGTATGTGCCTCCTAGTCTTTAGCCATCTGCAATTTTATAATCATGCCATCTCTAACTTCACCTAAGTTGTTACAAAAAATCTCAAATAACAAAGGGCTATAGAAGAAGATATTCTTCTAGAGCTTTCTGTATACTTGTCTTTCAAATCATTAATAGCTACTCCTTTGATTTATTTATCTGGCCAGTTCCAAATCCACCTAACAATGTTGTCGTTTAATACACATTTCTGTAATCTTTCCATAAGCATAATATGAGACACCACTTCAAATGATTTCCTCAAATACATAACTATGTCAGTATAGTATTTTGTAAATAAAAAAGGAAGAAGAAAGGAAGGAAGAAAGAAAAAAAGAAAGGAAGGAAGGAAGGATGGATGGAAGGAAGGAAAGAATGAAGGAAGGAAGGAAGAAAGGAAGGAAGGAAGGAAGAAAGGAAGGAAGGAAGAAAAAAAGAAAGGAAGAAAGGAAGGAAGGATGAATGAAAGGAAGGAAAGAATGAAGGAAGGAAGGAAGAAAGGAAGAAAGGAAGGAAAGAAGAAAGGAATGAAGGAAGGAAGGAAGGAAGAAAGGAAGGAAGGAAGGAAGGAAGGAAGGAAGGAAGCAAGGAAGGAAGGAAATTTTTCCTTGATATGACCTGTCTTCTGTAAAGTCATGTTATCTCTTTCTCATCACCACTTCCTTTTTCCAAGTGTTTACTAATGATGTCCTTAATCATATATTTTAACATTTTTCTATGACTTGAAAATAAAAAATGTTATATAGAAAAAGGCTTTAGCCCCCTCCCCACCTTTTTGAAAATAGGCATAACATTTGTCCACCTCCATTGTTGTGGTACATTTTTCAATATTTTTATAGTTTAAAACACATTCAAATAGTCAGTCTTTCACAATATGTCTATTATGGAGATGTTCTGCTACACATATATGGCCTGTATGGAATGGCTTGTCTTCCCAGCAGGGTCAGGGGAAGAGGGAGGAAGGGAAAAAATCTAGAATTTAAAGTTTTAAAATCAAATGTTTTAAAATATATATTATTATTATTATTATGTACATGCAACTGGGAAATACGATATACAGCACAGAGGTAGGGAGATCTATCTTGCCCTAATGGGAAGTTAGAGGGGTGATGGGAGAAGATATGGGAGAGAGCAGATTGGGGGAGGTGCATATATATAGTGAGATCATTGTTTTGGGGTGGTGGGTGGGGAAAAGATGTGGAATAAATTTGTAACTCGAAATATTATGGAAATGAATGATATAAACTAAAAATAAACAAAAAATAATTATTAAAAAAATAAAACACATTCAAAAATCAAATCTACCAATTATCTCAGTACTCTGGATGTAGGACATTTCAATCTTGTGATTTGAAATCATTTAAGGTAGCTAATTTAAGATCTCACTTATCTTTGCTATCAATTCTGTATTAACAATATTTTTTATATAATTTGTAATCTGAAAATCACAGTCCATCCCCTTACTTAGTGCTGAGGATTCTTTACTTGTCAGCATTACTTGGGTTTCAATTCAACATTCTGGCCCTGTTGTTCAATTGTTTTAGTTGTATCCAACTCTTTATAGAGACCCCATTTGGGGGTTTCATGGCAAAGATAATGGAGTGATTTGCCATTTTCTTCTCTAGTTTATTTTACAGAAGAGAAAACTGAGGAAAATAGAGTAAGTGACTTGCCCACAGTCATAGAGTTAGTAAATGGGTGAGGTCAAATTTGAACTCATACAGATGAATCTTTCTTACTCCAGACTCAGCACTCTATGTACTATACCACTTAGCTGCCCATAGCATGCAGGCTACTTATATTTTATTCCTAATTTTCAGGATATTTTATGATAGATCCACTTTCCTTTTTGAGCACGCATTCGTTTGCTGGCTTTATTTTTATCTATTGTGTAAAGTTCTTACTGGTAATACAATGCAGCACATGAATGTTTAGCACATGTCTCAATTGTCCTTTGATCTCCAGTTTTCATTCTTCAGAGATTGTGGCATTCCATGATTCCAGAAAGAATCACTTGGGAACTATTGGTTTTAAATAAGATATTTTTGTTTGCTTATTTCAGAGAGAAGCTTGAAATCATTCAAGGGACTGTCCAATTTACCAAATACAATATATCTTGCTTTATTTCTTTTTATTTATTCTGATCTCAGCCCCACTGTTTGCCTATAAGGCTTGCCCAAGACATAGAGTCTTGTCCAATTTCACAAAGTAAGAATTAGACTGCATGTCATAATCCAAACAAAAGACATTAACGATCTGATTAATCTGCTCCACAGTCAATACTAGGATTAATGGATAATAAAAACAAAAAATCAAAGCAAATAATAACTAGATTTGTAACAACATAGAAAACAATGTTCTTTGTATATTTACAGTCACAGTGTCACATAATTATAATCTGTGCAGGATGAAACATTTCCCTCTAATGTGCTACCAGGAAGAAAGATCAGAACAGAAAAAAGTGCTGATGGAAAGTTACATCAGCGATCACAGTTTTTAATACACAGTCTCCTGTATTACAAACAGGAAATATTTGATGTTCCACGTGGACAGGGCATAAACTTTTAAGTAAGATGAATCACAATTAAAAAAAAACATTTCAAAGAAATAGACCTACTTACCATTTATTACAAAAACATCATAAACATTTAAAACCTACAGATTGAATGGTTATACCTTTTTTTTCACACACAGAACTTTTCTAAGAGAGGTAATAGCATTTAAAGTACTTGAAAATATGACACAAATTCAAAACATGATTAGGAATCCCATAATATTTACTTGAATTTTATTATTTTTTGAAAAGAAATCTATCATGCATTATAGTGGATCCTACTGTTCTGAAATGAGTAATCAAATTTAGTTTGAATTACTTTACAAGTCTTTGTATTACTGCATTTGGGTTTATAATCAAAAGTATCAGTATTCCCAGAGTCCCATCCTACAAAGAAAACTGAGCTACCTAATGTGATAGAGCTTATTATCTAAAGGGGTTCATGATGAGTACATCATTGTAGCAACAGGAACTTCATTTGTCTGTTTACTCAGGCCTTTTCTTAAACCTACTGCCAATCCTTTTGCCTTGTTGCTAGCTCTGTTTCCTGGCAGAAGTTTTGCACCTCAGGATGTTTATTCTGGCTAATTTAGCAACTGATCTTCTAATGCCTAGTGTTTTGCAATAAAGTCCCAGTTGGAGCTTCCAACCAAGAACAGTTTGAATTAAGGTTCTGAATCTCTGTTTTGCAATCTTAGTATCTTCCTGTTTGTTAGCAGGAAGAAGATTGCTCCTAGGGATACCTGAACCTGAAATGAACTGAAAATATATTACAGCATTTCAACTTTCTAGGCAATGGATGAAAAATTCACACCAATCCCAGTTCTCACAACAGCTGTTGCTATAAGGTGATTTTACTAAGGAATCCCAAAATAGAATGAGGCAAATACCATCTCTCTAAGTGTTCTACTATATTTTGCACATCTCCAGCTGGAAATTTAATTGTTATTTAAGGCGAGAACACAGAAACAGTTTTCTTTTGCTTCTAGCTTCCATACTTTTATTGCACTGGATAATTTAGTAATAAATCATAGCACTCTACAATTTCCTTGAAATTAGTTCATTACTAGGAACAACTCTCCCAGAAATTATGACAGAGGCATTTAAAGAGGTGTCTTTAGATCACGAGTTGGAAGAGACCTTCAACAATCCTCCAAACCCACAATTTTACAGATGAGAAAAAAGATAACAGAGAGAAAGCAAAATGATAGGGTTATACAGGCAGTAGTTGGGAGAGCTAAAATTTAAAGCTAAGTCATCTGATCCTGGGTCTAGTGTTCTTTCCACTGCATTAACTGCCCCTCTATCTTCAGTGTGCCTTTCCAAACTTTCACTTTCTAAATTCAAATCCAGCTTCAGACGCTTAAAAGTTGTATGACCCTGGCAAAGTCACAGCATCTCTTTGTCTCAGTTTCCTTATCTCAAAATGAATGAAAGAATGGATTAAAAAACATTTATTATTCACTTATGATGTACCAAGCACTGCGGTAATCACTTGGGGTACAATGGGCAAGAAGATAAACCCTGATCTCAGCAATATTATCAATTACTTTCGTGGCAGGCCCGGAGACCCAGGGTGGTGGCATGACACACCAGGTAGTCCCAGAGACCCAGCGTGGCAATGCAACCCACTAGGAAGGCCCCAAGACCCGGGGCATGCCGAGAGTCTGTATTTGGACATGGCCTGCTGACCCACCAACCACAACGGCCACTCCCAGGCCTATCACCACAGGGTGGGGACAAATTGAGCTGGGTAAGAGACAAAGGGAAGGTCCACAGCAGGGGCAGCAGCTACCCCTGGGACTACCCATTCACAGCCTAGAAATTTAAAAGGCCCCTAGCTGAACCTCCAGGGACCAAGATGACAGACTGCACCCTGGCTTCTCCAATCCCCCCCTCCAACCCAAAAACAAAGTAATTATTGCCCCAGAGGAAAATTTTAAGCAGTAAAGGATTAGGAACCCCAGAGGAAGGGCATGATTAAGGTCCTGCCTCAAAATGGGAAGAAAGCCTATGAAGACAAAGACAAAGACTCTGGAATCCTATTATGGTGAGAGGGAGGAATCAAACTCAGGAGAGAGTACTGACTCCACACCCACAGCTGAAGCCTTAACAGGGACTATGACCTGGTCTCAGGCACAGAAAGAATTCATAGATGAGCTCAAAAAGAACTTTGAAATCTGGGTTAGAGAGGTAGAAGATAAAATCAGCATCTCCTACCAAAACAAAATTGTGAAATTAGAAAAAACATTATAATGAAGAGAACAGCTCCTTAAAAAGTAAAATGTATGAACTAAAAATGAAATCTGACCATATGGAAAAGGAGCTTCAAAAACTAACTGAGGAAAATAATTTGCTAAATACTAGAATCAACCAAATTGAAGCCAATGACTCTATGAAGAACCAAGAATCAGTCAAATAAAACATCAAGACTGAAAAATTAGAACAAGAGGTAAAATATCTCAATGGAAAAATAACTGACCTGGAAAACAGATTCAGGAGAGAATCTGAGAATCATTGGTCTACCAGAAAATCACGATGAAAAAATGAGCCTGGACAATATCTTCCATGAGCTCATCAAGGACAACTGCCCTGAGATCCTAGAACCAGAGGGTAAAATAGAAATTGAAAGAATCCACCGAACACCTCCTGAAAGAAATACCAAATTGAAAAGTCCACGAAACATTGTGGCCAAACTCCAGAACTATCAGGTAAAGGACAAAATACTACAAGTGGCCAGAAAGAAACAAATCAGATATTATGGAACCACGGTGAGGATCACACAGGATCTGGCAGCCTCTACGTTGAAAGACCGGAGGAACTGGAATATGATTTTTCGCAAGACAAAAGACATCGAGGTACAACCAAGGATCACTTATTCAGTGAGACTGAGCATAATCTACCAGGCAAGGAGATGGTCATTCAGTGACATAACAGAATTCCAGACCTTCCTGATGAAGAAGACAGAGCTCAATAGAAAAATTCAACCTCCAACTACAAGATCCAGGAGAGACATAGAAAGGTAAATAAGGAAAAAAACACACACACATAACTTGTTATTTAACAAGAGCACACTATTTACATCGCTATATGGGAAGCTGATACCTGTTAATATCATTAACTCTATACCTATGGCAACATCTAAAAGGGATATAGACAAACAGAGGGTGGGAGTATAAACTATGCAAAATGATGATAAAAATCCTTATTAAGGGACTGTAATGGAAGAAGAGGAAAGAATG